>OU342743.1:513694715-513787559 GCA_910589775.1 Avena eriantha | reverse complement strand
TAATGCAAAGAACACATGAAATGACTCTAGTGGAATCCATATGTGGTTTGTGAAAAGAACAGACATGCAATGACGTCTAGCTGTGGTTCATGAAAATTACACACATGCATGAACACTGGTGGATCCATAGTGTGTTTTAGGAAAAGAACACACATTCAATGACACTAGCAGATCTGTATGTGTTTTATGAAAACACACACATTCCTGACTCTAGTTGTGGTTCTTGTAAAGAACAACATGCAATGAACACTGGTGGATCAATTGTGGTTTGTGAAAAGAACAGACATGAAATGACTCTGGTGGATCCATATGTGGTTTGTGGAAGAAAAGACATGCAATGACTCTGGTGGATCCATATGTGGTTTGTCAAAAGAACACACATGAAATGACACTCCATGTGGATCCTTATGTGGGTTTGTGAAAAGAACAGACATGCAATGACTTAGCTGTGGTTAATGAAAAGAACAAACATGCAATGGCTTCTGGTGATCCATATGTGGTTCATGAAAAGAAACACATGCAAGACACTGGTGGATCCATATGTGGTTAGTGAAAAGAGCACACATACTCATGTGGTTTATGAAAAGAACGACATTCACTGACTCTGGTGGATCCATATGTGGTTTGTGAGAAGAACATACATGCAATGAGTCTAGCGGTGGATCCATATGTGGTCTGTGAATGAAAAGAACACACATGCAATGACTCTATTGGATCCTGTATGTGGTTTGTGAGAAAGAACATACATGAAATGACTCTGGTGGATCCATATGTGGTTGTTAAAAGAACACACATGCAATGACTCTAGTTTCGTTAATGAAAAGAACACATGAAATGACTCTAGTGGCTCCATATGTGGTTTGTCAAAGAACAGACATGCAATGACTCTAGTTGTGGTTCATGAAAAGAACACACATGTAATGACACTGGTGGATCCATATGTGTTTTAGGAAAAGAACACACAATCGATGACCACTAGTGGAAATAGGGCCTCCAGTCCCGGCCCGTAAGGGGCTTTAGTCCCGGTCCTGGTTACCGGGACTAGAGCGGCGGGACTAAAGGCCACCCCCCACTAGTCCGGACGCGTACCATCCGGGACCAATGGGTATCCACGGGGCCGTCTCTACGGGCGCGGGGTGCCACCCATTAGTCCCGGTTCGTATTACGGACCGGGACAAATGGTTTCTCTGCCGCGGCAGAATTTTAGGCACTTCTCTTGCCGCGGCAGAGAATTCATGTGTATCCTTTTTTTTCATTTAAAATAGTTTTCTACGCTACCACATATCGTACATGTTCGTGCATACATAAGATAACTTCTCTTAAGATCGAGCATACAAATATATACATGATAGTACACATGGAGATCACAATTATCGGGACTAGAGCCTGTCTATTCAATTACACGGTCGGGGATCCTCTGCGCCTATTCACACTAAATTATCCGGCGTCATCTATCATCTCGTTCATCAAGAATCCTGCCAGTTCTTCAGCAATTGCTACTACGCGTTGCTCTGGTAGGAGCTGGATCCCGCATTTCTCGAATTATATAAGAAAAAGGAGATCAATATGAATATCATCATGATAACAAAAGTGTGGTAATAAAATAATGTTATGAATGTATTGCTTACATCGACTCTATAATCATTCAGCTCACTGTAAACGTGCGAATGAACTCGCAAACGTAGAATCCAACATAGATTCGTCTTTGGTGGCTGCCTCACGCACTGTTTACGAGAATAGAATTCAATCAAAATATAATCCGCATCATAATTGTATTGAAACTAGAAGTAAAGAGATGTTGTTACTACTTACCGAGACCAGGCTTAAATGTCAGATTCTCACTAAATTCACCCGTAACCGCACTCTTGAACTGGTTCCAAACCCTACACGGTAAAGGAAATGAATGAGTTATTTATTACGATGGAATCACAGGAAGAATCATGAAAGAGCCCGATGTAGCGCGAAAATTACCTCTAGAGCATGTCTGCATGTCCCTAAACATTCTAGGGGTCTCTTAATGGGTCCATGACTTCAACTCTTCCCTTATCAAGTTGAATGTCCATGAGAATCCAGTGGAAACTGTACACATTTATATAGACATCAGTAACTCCATCAATTACACTTAACATCGAGTAAGCAAAGAGAATGTGTACAATAGAGTAAGACCCTCACACGCGAAATTGTAAGGAAACAGTATGTGGTCACAGAAATGTTGCTCCGTTAGAAACCTCAGAAGGTTTTCCTGCGTCTCCTCGGGTTTTGTCGTTAGCGTCTTACATGTATTTTATCTGGGTCAATGAACCCAACACTAAATATTGACCTTCTTTACATTCCATGATCTTCATTCTGCATAATAATAGAGTACAAAAGGATATAATTAGGATAACTACATGCAATGAACTGACAACTGAAAAAATGAACAACTTATATATGACAATGATTCAACAACTTACAGACAATAGCAACTCATGAGACTTTTGTCGAGGGCGTCGAAACTGTAATAACTGGGAAGAGTTCTGGAAACTCAACATGGACCTCTTCTTCTTAGAAGTAGTAGTCATGTGGGACTTTCGCCACGATCATTATTCTCTCCTGCTTTACGGCTTTCAACTACCAGTTATGTAAACTCCGCATTTGTGTTGGCAGTTGTTGGAACTGCTCAAACTGACCAGAGGCTTCCCTGGGACATATGTAGGGACTACCCGAGCCTTGGGTAACTTGTCGTCCTGGAAACCTAGCAATTCCTCAACAGTCACATTCATAGCGGCCGCAAGCTTCTTAGCTTCTTCCATATCCTGCTGGGGAGTGTCATATGATAACACTTGGAGGGGTGGGATCGATGTTTTGGCCTGTTTCCCGAGCTGGGGGACGTCCATCTTTTCTCGGTTGCACTTTGACCTGATGATTTGCTCCCTCTTGCACTTCTACTTGATTTGCTCTTCTTCACTACCTTCTGAAGTGTGCGTTGATAGTCATCTGGCTTATGGTGCAATTCATATTGCGATTTTGTGTTCAGAAAAGAAAGTGCATACGCTTTTTGCTTCTTGGTGTATACCAGGGCAGGCTCGGGTTTCTTCTTTGAAGTTGCGCAACACATTCGGGCCGTTACGAGCATGTTGGTTTCCTCATCAGTACGATCGTAAGGTCTGATGGGAAGATTCTTATGAGGTACTCTTGGGAGGGGCGACATTTGTCGTTTTGGGCTGCTGCGTCGTTTAGTACTAATCGGAGGCTGCGGCAGGGATCGAGATGGACTCGGGCTGTGGTGGTCGTAGTCATGGGGTGGGCTTTTTGGAGGTGATGGAGGTGAAGGTGACATGCGACGACTCGGAGGCGGTGTTGCTTTGTCGTCCAGCCTGGAAGCTTGATGTTTTTCTTGTCCCATAGAATGATACCACCCAGTACTTCTCCGAGTGTCCTCTCACCTTCAGGTCTAGGGATGTCAAGCTCCATTGAGTCCCACCCCATTGCGATTTCATCCACATCAACTTAGCATAGCCAGCTGGAATCTCATGGCCATGCCAGCGTGCGCCAGGTGGACAAGGTTAAAGCACATCCGACCGCCACCTTGATGGATAGGTTCTTCACCTTCTGATGGAGCTCACAAGATGCTTGCTCCTTGATTCCATCCACGGGGGTAGCCGGGACCGCCATCTACCATACGTGCATCGTCAGAAGGGACCTCCCAATTCAGCCACGCTGCTTCTCCGCTGAGATGGGACGGCGGTAGGTGGTAATATCGAGTACAGGATCTTGCAGGCGCGCTGCTCCTCGAAGTTCGTCAATCTGTTGCTGATACATTCGAAGTGTTCCTAGCAACTCGGTGAAACCTGTCTCCCTCCTCCTCCTGCCGTCGCCTCTTTGCTCTCTCTCGGCTCCTATAAGTATCTCTGTCTTTGTGAAACCCCATCTCCCACGTATAACTAGGGCCAAGGCCTCATACACGTCCTCCGCGTTCATCATTCCCGCGGACCTTTGTCAGCAAGTCTTTCTCTCTATCGGGACGGAACTTTGTTGTCCCCGCTTTAATCTCCTTCACCACTTTCTGCCATGTATCCCGGGGTATCCTAATCCCGTCACTGCAAATAAGGTCCCCTGTACTTTCGTCATACTCACTCCCATGCCCAAGGAACCAATTCCTTGCCCTCAGATCCCATTCTTCGCGTATTGGTTCTAGAGTGATCCCTTTAGCAAGCAGCTCATTATCTTTAGCATCCCACTTTGGCATGGCAGCCGCGTAGCCCCTGGCCCCAAGTGATGGTCATATTTCTTCATCGTGACATTTTTCTTGTTTTTTTCCGACATTTCCATAGCAGGTTCTGACTCCTTGTACTTCACAAATGCATCCCAGTTAGCCTGCTGCTTCGTTAGATAGCATTCAAATTTAGGAGGAGTCTTCGTCTTCTGATACTTTTGCCATAATGCTTTCTTCCAGTTCTTGAATAGTTCGGCCATCTTCGTAAGAGTCCACTTCTTGACTTTCTTCCTCAATGCAGCTGTGTCGGCATCATCCTCACATTCTGGCAGGGTGAAATGTGTCATGAGGTCATTCCAAAAAACCCTCTTTGCACCTGTCGGCAACATACTCACCCTCTTTCGCCCCTTTGGTCTTATTCCACTCTCGAACAGTGATCATGATGCGATCCCTAACCATAACTCCGCATTGTTGTTCAAATACAGTTTTAGCCTTTTTGGGTTCCAACGGTTCACCCCGTGGTGATACCCGCATAATTGTATAACGCGTAGATGCGTCCAACTTTTTGGCCGGGCCTCGTTTGGAGTATTTTTTGCTCGATGTGGAGGCCTAAGAGAAGAAACATTTGTCTATTTATATATATATACAACTCAGTTAATGCATCTACTGATCACCATACTTCATATATATATCTCGCCGGACTTCGTTAAGGGTCCACCGAAGCCGTCGGCTTCTCCACCACCGGAGCCGTCGGCTTCTCCTTGATCATTTCGGTCGACCTCCTCTCCCTCACCGGAGGGGTTCAGATAAATCGACGAAGATTCGGGTGAACATGGGGGTGTCGTTGATCATATCCTCGAGAATTTCTTCCTATGCTAGGTCTCTCTGGATTGGATCCATAGTTTTCTACAAAATGCACACAATAACATTTTTATTCAATATTGCTGCATAAAATAATACTAAACAATAATATGAACACGCAATTTGCTACAATAATACTAAACAATAGCAAAACTCTAATGATGCCCTAACCCTAACCCTAAGTCCGGGGGCCCGCGAGCACTACCACATTAACCCTAAGTCTGGGGGACCCGCGAGCACCACCACCCTAACCCTAAGTCCGGGGGCCCGCGAGCACTACCACATTAACCCTAAGTCCGGGTGCCCGTGAGCACTACCACCCTAACCCTAAGTCCGGGGGCCCGCGAGCACTACCACATTAACCCTAAGTCCGGGTGCCCGCGAGCACTACCACCCTAACCCTAAGTCCGGGGGCCCGCGAGCACTACCACATTAACCCTAAGTCTGGGGGCCCACGAGCACAAAATAATTCCTATATACAAAATATTTCCTATATATAAATATTTCATATATACAAATATTTTTATATACAAATATTTTCTATATACAAAAAATTTCTATTCACAAATATTTCCTATATACAAAATATTTCCTATATACAAATATTTCCTATATATAAAAATATATTTCCTATATACAAATAATTCCTATATACAAATATTTTCTATATACAAAAATTTTCTATATACAAATATTTCCTATATACAAATATTTCCTATATAGAAAAACATATTTCCTATATACAAATATTTCCGATATACAAAAAATTTCTATATACAAATATTTCCTATACACAAAATATTTCCTATATACAAATATTTCATATATACAAATATTTCATATATACAAATATTTCTATATATAAAAATAAATTTCCTATATACAAATCTTTCTATATACAAAATACTTACCAGCGGTGGCGGTGGCGACCAGCGAGGGGAGGGGCGAGGCCGGGGCTGTGGCAGAGCTCATGTCGGCGTGGGTGGCCGCGGCGAGGGGAGGTATGGTGGCCGGGGCGGTCAGCCGGGGAGGCGCGACGCGGGAAGGTCAGCCGGGGAGGCGCGACACGGGGAGGAGCTCGCGGCGGCAAGGAGAGGCGCGACGCGGGGAGGTCAGCCGGGGAGGAGCAGCCGAGGACGGCAGAGATTTGGCAGCCTGGCGGCGTATACGCAGCTCCTCGCGACGTGCTTCTTCGGTCGATGGATTCAACCGGGGAAGAAGCGACGCATTAAATACCCACCACCCTTTAGTCTCGGTGCGTGTCACAAATCGGGACTAAAGGGGGGTCTTTAGTCCCGGTTCCAGCCACGCACCAGGACTAAAGGCTTTGGATGCCTTTTCGCCTGCAGAGCCTTTAGTCCCGGATGGTGTTCTGGCCGGGACTAAAGGCCCAAATTTTCACGCGCTGGGCCTAAGTTGGCGCCTGTTTTTTCAAATATTATAATTTGTAACTATTAGATTTTTTAAACATTTGAATTATACAGTTTTTGCATACTTATGAATTTGAGAAAATTTTCAACATGAAAAGTTTTTGAATTTGAATAAGTAACCCAAATCTATTTTGTGTTTTATAAAATAATTATTCTAACTAGTGAAACGAATAACCATTTTGCCATTTCCAATTTAAAAATGCATTAACTATTATATTTTGCATATTTTTGAATCTCACTAAATTTTTAACATAAAAAGTGCTTGAATTTGAATAAGAGATTCAAATCCATTTTCTTTTTTATGAAATAATTATTCTAACTAGTCAAACTATTAACCATTTTGCCATTTTCATGTGATTCCGACGCTCCGATGGTCTTCCCTAGACCGGGGGCCCCGGATCGTCTACCCCTATAGCTTTCTCCGTACGAGGGTAGCCCCTTTAGGGTTTAGGGTTTAGGGTTTAGGCTTCCCTCCTCTGACTTCCCGTCATTTCTCACTATATATATGTAGGCTTGGTCGTTGACATAGCACATCTAGACTCATATCTGCCACCTCTCTCCACTCTATCCCATGGCTTCCACCATACCTCTAACCCTAGGGAGGCGGAGATGGAGTCTTTCACGGGCTAGCACGAAAATATTTTCCGAGGCGGAACTTCCAAAGATGCCATACGGCGTGTGCACCAAGGGCATCTTCGAGAAGTTCTGCCACGGGAGATTTCCCAACCCTTTCCTCCATCCATGGGGATGAAACTCTCCATCCATGTTGGCTTGTTGAGCTGCTTGCCATGGCGTATCGATGCTCCTTTTATAGGCACGGCACCGCTTCTACTTTGTCTTCTTCCTCCGACAGGGCGTCGTGCGCTACATGCTTTATCTCATCGATCAGTGCGTCCACCCACGCGTCCTTATCCTACCGATAGCTTTAGTCCCGGTTGCACCCACCAGCCGGTACTAAAGGTTACCCACGCGTCCTTATCCCACCGACAATTTTGTTAGATGACACAAAAACCACCTTTAGTCCCGGTTGCACCCACCAGCCAGTACTAAAGGTTAGCCACCCCCCAGATAAGGCCCTCCTAGATAAGCCTCCCCCAGATAAGGCCCCCCATCTTTTGTCCCGGTTTGAGCACCCACCTGGGATGAAAGTTTCCCGCGCCACTTTGTTCCCGCGCTTTCCACCAGTTCCCACCTCTGTCTTCCCGCCATTTTTTCAGTATATATATGTATGCTTGGCCTCCATTTACATATCACATCTAGACTCATCATTCTCTTCCCATGGCTTCCATCGTATCTCTAACCACCCGCGAAGCGGAGGCGCTTTGCGCCTCGAACTACCCCTGCCCACCGGGCTACCGCGTCCCCACCGGCTGGATGCTAAGTGCCGGAGGCATGCCGGTCCCTCCTGTCCCTCTAGGTGTGGAGTGCCGGATGGCTATCACGAACCACTACTACCTCGAGCTCACACCAGAGAAGCGGAGGAATCCCAACTGGCATCCCGACTATTTCCCGACTTGGGAAGCCTTCTTCATCAATCGGCGTGAGAGGGCGCTCGCCAGGCACGAGGAGGATGGCCCACCTCCTTCCAACTTAAACGAGGCCGGCCGTCGGCTGTGGTGGCACGGCCGGACTCTCTAGAGTGTCATGGCCTACAACACGACCAGCAATAACCCCCGCATGCGGTACCCTCAAATCCAGGCCACGCGTGCCCAACCTTCAAGGTTCGACTACGGCGACCCTGACGATGATAGCGACGACGGCGCCGACGACTATGACGACTACAGTGGCACGTATTACAGGGCTAGGCAGGAGCATGACTGAATCACTCCAACATTAGGCATGTTTCTTAATTTTTAGTTGTGCTATGTATCTTAATTTTCAGTTGTGCTATGTATCCTTAGTGTTTGTGGGTTCCTTCTCTTGTGATGGTTCCTTCTCTTTGGGTGATCACCTCCCGCGGCTCAGAACCCGGTCGTCAACGTCTAGTTTGATTGAGCAAGATGTATTACATGAAAGGGGACCTTTATGTCTCAAATAAAAGGTTTAATACATTACATAGATTTATGTCTCAAATACAAGGTTTAATACATTATTACACATCACCAACATCTAGTGTTGTGGTTTTCTTCTGCACCGTAGCCATGGAGAATCTTCATCATTTAACAGGATGCTTGGGTCAGTTTTCACTTTGAAGGGCGAAATTTCATGAAACTTATTGTAATCTTCTGACATGTCTGTCTTGTCATCCACTCCGACGATATTTCTTTTCCCTGAAAGAACTATGTGGCGCTTTGGCTCATCGTATTCTGTACTCTTTTGCTTATCTTTCCTTTTTCTCGGTTTGGTAGACATGTCCTTCACATAGAAAACCTGAGCCACATCGTTGGCTAGGACAAATGGTTCATCCATGTACGCAAGATTGTTGAGATCCACTGTTGTCATGCCGTACTTTTGGTCTACATGTACCCCGCCTCCTGTCAGCTTGACACATTTGCACCGAAACAAAGGGACCTTAAAAGTAGGTCCATAGTCAAGTTCCCATATCTCCTCTATGTACCCATAATTTGTGTCCTTCTGCCCATTGTCATCTGTTGCATCAAAGCGGACACCACTATTTTGGTTGGTGCTCTTTTTATCTTGGGCGATCGTGTAAAATGTATTCCCATTTATCTCGTACCCTTGGAAAGTACATATAGTCGAAGATGGTAACCTGGCCAACGAGTACAACACATCTCCAACAGTGGTGTTATTCATGATATGTGTCTGCAACCAATTGCCAAAATTCTTCTCGTGTTCCCCTTTAATCAAGGTTTCAGGCTTCCCTAGGTTTTCGGAGCGTAGAATATTCTTGTGTTTCTCGATATACGGAGCCACCACGGTGGAATTGTGTAGAACTGTGTAGTGTGCTTGAGTGAAAGAATGCCCGTCCCTACATACCATTGATTTCCTTCCTAGTGTGCCTTTTCCAGTCATCCTCCCCTCATACCGAGATTCAGGAACACCAATCGCTTAAGGTCAGGAAGAAAGTCAACACAAAACTCAATTACCTCCTATGTTCCATAGCCCTTGGAGATGCTTCCTTCTGGCCTAGCACGGTTATGAACATATTTCTTTAAGACTCCCATGAACATCTCGAAGGGGAACATATTGTGTAGAAACACAGGACCGAGAATTCTAATCTCTTCGACTAGGTGAACTAGGAGGTGCGTCATAATATTGAAGAAGGATGGCGGGAACAACAACTCGAAGCTGACCAGACATTGGACCACATCAATCTGTAACCCTGATAGACTTTCTCGATCGATTACCTTCTGAGAAATTGCATTGAGGAATGCACATACCTTCACAATGGCTAGTCGAACATTTTCTGGTAGAATTCCCCTCAATGCAACCGGAAGAAATTGCGTCATAAGCACATGGTAGTCATGAGACTTTAGGTTTTGAAATTTTTTCTCTTTCATATTTACTATTCCCTTTATATTCGACGAGAAGCTAGACGGGACCTTGATACTTAAAAGGACTTCAAAAAAGATTTCCTTCTCTTCTTTGGTAAGAGCGTAGCTGGCAAGCCCTTGAAACTGCCCTGGATGCTTGTCGTCTCGTCCTTTATGATGTTGCTGGTCCTCCCGTGCTGTCGGGGTATCTTTTGACTTCCCATACAAGCCCAGGAAGCCTAGAATATTCACGCAAAGATTTTTCGTCAGGTGCATCACCTCGATTGCAGAGCGGACCTCATGCACTTTCCAATAGGGTAGCTCCTAAAATATAGATTTCTTCTTCCACATGGGTGCGTGTCCGGTAATGGGGTCTTTCGGAACAGGTTGTCCTCCAGGACCCTTTCCAAAGATTACATCCAAATCCTTGACCATACCAAATACATCAACACCACTACGGGGGACAGGCTTCGTCCGGGTTTCTGCCTTGCCATTGAAATGCTTGCCTTTCTTATTTAAGGGATGATTGGGCGGAAGAAAACGACGATTGTACAGGTACACATTCTTTCTACATTTATCCAGATATATACTTTCAGTCTCATCTCAACAGTGCGTGCATGCATTGTATCCTTTGTTCGTCTGTCCTGAAATGTTACTAAGAGCAGGCCGATCATTGATGGTTACGAACAGCAACGCTTGTAGGTCAAATTCCTGCTGTTTGTGCTCATCCCACACACGTACACCTGGTTTGTCCCACAACTGTAGAAGTTCATCAACTAATGGCCTTAGGTACACATCAATGTCGTTGACGGGTTGCTTCGGGCCTTGGATGAGCACTGGCATCATAATGAACTTCCGCTTCATGCACAACCAAGGAGGAAGGTTGTAGATACATAGAGTCACGTGCCAGGTGCTGTGACTGCAGTTCTACTCCCCAAAAGGATTCATTCCATCGGTACTTACACCAAACCATAAGTTCCTTGCGTCACCAACAAAGTCCGGGAAGTCTCTCTCGATTTTTCTCCACTACCGACCATACACAGGGTGCCTCAACATCCCGTCTTTCTTACGGTCTTCCATGTGCCATCGCAACAACTTGGCATGCTCTTTATTTCTAAACAAACGTTTCAACCGTGGTATTATAGGAGCATACCACATCACCTTGGCAGGAACCCTCTTCCTGGGTGGCTCGCCCTCAACATCACCAGGGTCATCTTTTCTGATCTTATACCGCAATGCAGTGCATACCGGGAATTTACCCATATTCTCGTACTTCTCACCGCGGTAGAGGATGCAGTCATTAGGGCATGCATGTATCTTCTGCACGTCTAATCCTAGAGGGCAGACAAGTTTCTTTGCTTTGTACATACTGGAGGGCAATTGGTTATTTCTTGGAAGCAGCTTCTTCATTATTACCAGCAACTTCTCAAATCCCGAGTCAGTCATACCGGTCTCTGCCTTCCACTTCAACAATTCCAGTGTGCTACCCAGCTTCTTCTGGCCATCTTCACAAGTTGGATACAACAATGTGTTGTGGTCCTGTAACATATGCTCGAACTGCAACCTCTCCTTTTCTATGTCGCAGTCTCACCTTGCATCACTAATGACCTGACCAAAATCATCCATGGGCTCATCTGGTTCCCGTTCTTCACCCCCTTCTTCTTCATTATCTTCAACTGCGGTATCATCGTATTCAGGGAACATAGATTGGTAGTTGTCATCATCGTTCTCTTCTTCATCACCGTCTTCCATCATAACCCCTCTTTCTCCGTGCTTGGTCCAAACATTATAGCCGGACATGAAACCGGACCGAAGAAGGTGGCTCTGAGTGACTCTTGAGGAAGTGTGAGCCTGCTCATTCCGACATTCAACACATGGACAACACATAAAACCATCCCGCCACTTGTTCGCCTCAGCCACAAGGAGAAAAGAACGCACGCCTTCTCTGTAAGCGTTAGAGCGTCGGTCACCGTACATCCATGGGTGGCTCATCTGCATCATACAACCATGCATATATATCAAACGCAATCATGATGCTTAAATTAGTACCGCGCGGTCAAAATGAGAAAATAGTTGCTAACCTTTTAGGACACTTCAAAACAAAGAGGAGAAACCTTAAGTGTCGCTCTGGCACCTCATATCATATTTTGTCTTGTGTGAACTCAAGTGGCATCGCTCTAACAGGCATTTCACCGAACACCTCTAGTGCATATGAAGAAAAAAAGTTAGCACAAAGTTATACCCACCTCTCACATAGGAAAAAAACAGGAGAGAGTGGAGGGCTGGGTGTATATATATAGGGCCCGGCCATTAGTCCCGGTTTGAGATACAAACCTGGACTAAAGGTTCTGCCAAGAGCACGCGCGCCAGCCCACACCCATTTGTCCCAGTTTGTATCTCAAACCGGGACTAACGGTTCCTTACAGACCGGGACAAAGTACCTCGGCCTCCTCGGGCCGTCTAGTTCAGACCATTAGTCCCGGCCCCAGCCACGGCTAGGACTAGTGGCCCGAACCAAAGGCCCATTTTCTACTAGTGGACACTAGTGTATCCATATATGGTTAGTGAGAAGAACACACATGCTCATGTGGTTTGTGAAAAGAACACACATCCAATGACACTGGTGGATCCTTATGTGGTTTGTGAAAAGAACACACATGTAATGACACTAGTGGATCAATATGTGGTTTGTGAAAAGAACACACATCCAATGACTCTAGTGGATCCTTATGTGGTTTGTGCACAACAGACATGCAGTGACTCTAACTGTGGTTTGTGAAAAGAACAGGCAACGCAATGACTCTGGTGGATCCATATGTGGTTCATGAAAAGAACAGACATTCAATGACACTGGTGGATCCATATGAGGTTTGTGAAAAGAATACACATGCAATAACACTGGTGGATCCATATGTGGTTTGTGAAAAGAACACACATGAAATGACTCTAGATGTGGTTAATGAAAAAACAGAAATGCAATGACACTGGTGGATCCATATGTGGTTTGTAAAAAGAACACACATGCAATAACTCTAGTTGTGGTTTATTAAAAGAAAACACATGCAATCACACTGGTGGATCCATGTGGATTGTGAAAAGAACAGACATGTAATGACTTTAGCCGTGGTTAATGAAAAGAACACACATGCAATGACTCTAGCTGTGGTTAATGAAAATAACATATGAAATGACTCTAGTGGATCTATATGTGGTTTGTGAAAAGAACAGACATGTAGTGACTCTAGCTATGGTTCATGAAAAGAACACACATGCAATGACACTAGTAGTTCCATATGTGTTTTACGAAAAGAACACACATTCAATGACACTACTGGATGCATATGTGCTTTAGGAAAAGAACACACATTCACTAACTCTAGTTGTGGTTGTTGAAAAGACTACACAGGCAATAACACTAGTGCATCCATGTGTGGTTTGTGAAAAGAATAGACATGCAATGACTCTGGTGGATCCATATGTGGTTTGTGAGAAAAAAGACATGCAATGACTCCAGTGGCTCCATATGTGGTTTGTGAAAAGAACACACATGAAGTGACACTCCATGTGGATCCTTATGTGGTTTGTGAAAAGAACAAACATGTAATGAATCTACATGTGGTTAATGAAAAGAACAGACATGCAATGACTCTAGTGGATCCATATGTGGTTCATGAAAAGAACACACATGCAATGACACTTGTGGATCCATATGTGATTTGTGAAAAGAACACACCTCCAATGACTCTAGCAGTGGATCCATATCTGGTCTATGAAAAGAACACACATGCTCACATGGTTTATGAAAAGAACAGACATTCACTGAATCTGGTGGATCTATGTAACACCCTCGAATCGGCCCTATGCAGATTTTAGTGCTTCCCGCCAAACCCGCATAGAAACGATTCAAGGACGCCCACCAGGCACTTGCGTGCGGGTGGAGAACGAAGTAATACCATTACACATTAGTCCGCGATGGAACCCACAGGACATATATATATATACAACAACGACTCCATGAGTCAAGAATACAGATATACTATACAAAGATCCAAATCACCTTGAAAACGATAGAGTTTCCGACTACGGACAAGATGCAAATGGGGCTAAGAGGCCTGAAGAATAACCAATGGCGTCCATAACCCTGCCCAGGCCAAGCCGGAAGGGTAACCCTGCTAACGTCGTCGATCTCAAACCTGCTAAAACAAAAGGGTGCCGACAAAGGGCAATGGAAAATGAGGAGCGTTAGTACTGAGGCTAGTACACGGCCAGGCTAGAATTCGGCGGCTCTCGCCTACATAGGTATGGTGGACTGAAGCGGCAGCGAAGCATGCACTAAACAACCTATAGAGACTCGATACAACTGTCGGCTATTAGAGAGGGATAAGAAAGACCTATCCGGGAACACCTGATACTAACACCAATCATACCCGTCGTGGTATTCCCCCTCGAGACCAAACGAGGAAGTCAAACCGAGGAACTCACACAATTGGCAGTTTTATTCATTCCATTCTAGTTGCAGCACTTACTAGTCAGATATAGATAACACGATTCATCCTGATAGCATAAGTAGTGGGCAGTTTTAGTTAACCAAGAAGTTGTAGTTGCAATACTTACTAGTCAGATACAATTAGCATGTGACATCCCAAACCCAGCAGTTGTTGGCACTTTTAGTTCATTCCATTGGAGTTGCGATACTTACTAGGCAGGTATAACATGACACGATACACCCCAGTTCCACCAGTTGTTGGCACTTTTATATCCATTCCATGATAGTGAAGCTGATTAGTAGTCACATATTAAGTCAAATTTATAGCACTACTTTAGTTATGCTTGTCTATGATCGAGATACTGTGCTCCAAGTCGTCCATAACTACGGACACGTCTTTCAAAAAGATTTACCCTACAGGGGTGCACAAATAGCAACACACACACGATCAACCTCGGAAAAACCAAATCAAAACCCAACGAGGCTTTCACGACAAAGCAATCACAGGATTCATAAAACATTTCAGGGGGCCACCCCACTAAGCTACCCGCAACAAAGTTGGCCGGCTCCGAAACGGACCCAGGGTTTGTGTCAATGGCTGTAAACGGTAAACGACTGGGAACCTGAAAGTGTGACTGGGCTTGTCGATACCGCGAAAACATTCCATGTTCCAAAACAGTACAGGTGCTCCACGCACAACCGTAAATAAAGCAGTAAAGCATGGCATAGGTACATGATAGTAATAAAGCCCCAAACTACTTTGTGGCCCCAAGAAATAAGAAATGAATCAAGATCTGGCTTAGGGGATTCATGGTCCCATATGCGGATAGTGCGATAGTCAAGGAACAGGTATCAAGTACTCGGGGTCCTACGGGACACAAGTGAGCATGGAAAAACCAAATAACATCTATTGCCCACCGATGCCTCTGCATTAGTTATATCTATTCCCAGCATTTTAACAGTTGCATTTAAAGTCATGATCATCCCCACCATTAAGCATCTCCACCATTTATCATGTGCCAACTTGCCGTCAACGGTGGAACGACAACAACGCGAAGCAACACATAAGCAAGCAACTATGACTCGCAAGGCCGACTATCTATCAAACAACAGGCCATAGGATTTGTCCAAGGCAATATAGAGGCTGCAACGAATATAAATGGTACAGAAACTAAAGCATCGCAACACGGATAGCAGTAGATCAACAGGAAGGAAGTAAAGACTAAAATGCAAAATAGGTTGAAAGGGGGAGAATGCTCGCCTAGGAAACACTGCCGAAGGATCATATCCGGAGAACTTGTCGATACTCACATCAACTCATCGGCCTAATCCGCGAAGAAGCAAACACTAGGAGAAACATCGGATGCACTATTTAATACTACGGCAGAAGACCGGGCATGATGTATGTATGATGCATGCCATGGCAAAGATGCGATGCAACTAGGCAATATTAAGCGGAACCAGGGTCCCGACAATTAATTAAGTGGTTCATGTTGTTTAGTTACCCCACAATTTAAATGTTGGCTTAACAAGGCAAAACACGGCATCAGTTCGCTACGCAAATTTAAATGGAGTAAATATAAGACTAAAATAGTCCGCATATAGTCTCCATAATTAATTTAGGTGATCATCGAAATAGCCCACACACCCACAATATGCATGAAAGTATGAACAATTTAATATGCAAATCTAAAATATAGGAGTCTCGGATAGGGGTCACACATCTCAGGGTTGAAGATCTTGTGGGTTCGGAGGGGTTTGGGTTCGGTCTCGCACTCCGGTATCGGTCTTTGGGGTTCGACGGGGTCGGTTTCGGCAGGATCGGTCTTCGGATCCGCGTAGGAGATCTTGTTGGTTCCATGTCGAAGATGTTTGGTGTCCGCTGTCGTTGACGGCCTGGGTCGGCATCGGTGATCTCCAGGATCAATCTTGTTTGTTCGCGGGACTTGGTGTCCAAAGGCATCGGGAGATTTTTGACAAGATCGCCATCTGGGAACTCCTCGCACTACAGCCTCAAAAGGGGAACAAGCAGCGTGGCTAGGCAACAGCATCAACACTTGGTACATGAAACAAGACACAAGCCAAGCGATTACATAGTATCGCTATAAGCCATGTCCCATGCAGACATATCCTCGAACACCTACCGTTCATACTGCAACCGAAGGAAAAGCGACTTGGTTGGGAGGACCCGCAGAGGAAATGAGGCGTGGGTGACACGGGCGAAGGGCAGCGGCGAGCGGCGCGTCCGGGAAACTCCGGCAGCGCGAGATGGCGAGGAAGGTTGGGAGGCGTTGCACGCGGCTAGAGGAGCCTGGTGACACGGTCGCGTGGGGTCGGTGCAGAGGGGCCCGGGGTGACATAGGAGGACGGGGAGCACGACGGCCGGGCTTGTTGGCGAGCGGCACAAGGGAAGAGGAAGGCGTGGCTCGCAGGGGAGACGGTCTCGCGCCGGAGCTGGGAAGGAAGAGGGCGCTCAGGGGCGATGGAGCTAGAACCGGAGACGCGGTCAGGGAAGACCGTAGAGGCGGCGACACCGGTGCTCAAAGGCGGCGGCACGCTGGCGGGCTTGCGTCCTTGAGGGAGGGGCGGCCACGAACTCTGCGGGGCCGGAACAGAGAGGAGGCGGCGATCTCTGGCGGGCGCCGGAGCAGACGAGGTGGCGGCAGATGCAGGCGAGGGCGCAGGCGGCAGCGGTTGGTGGTGTGCTTGGCCACTGCGCTCCGATGCGAAGGGGACGGGGTAGGTGGGGATGAGATTGAGAGGACAGGGAGCGGGTCGCGTCGATGGGGTGGTGGGGTCACACGCACTGGTCGATGCGGGCAGGTGCGTGTAGGACTGGTGGTTGCGTGCAGGGCAGGAGTAAGCGTGAGGCGTCTAGGGTGGGGCCGGGGTGCATTGTGTCCTCCGTGTTCCGCGCGGGCGTGCAGGGAGTTGTACGTTTTGATGCGGGTAGGGTGAGGCGAGTGTGGCGGCGGGGTGTGGTTTTCGGGTAGGTAGCTAGGGTTTGTCTAGATAGATGGGCTGGGGTTGTAGGCCGGCTGGCTGGGCCTTTTGGCCAGGCTGGCTACCTCCCCTAGCTAAAATAGTTTTTATTTGTTTATTTATTTATTTTATATAAAAGACTTTTATAGATAGTTTTTGGACAAACAAAATATCCAGAACCACTGGAGTTTTGGTTAAAAATAAAGACGAGGGATATTTAGAAAACAAAGATAGGCTTTTAGAAAATAATTTTAGGCAAACAAATGCATGATGACATGACGATGCTAAAATGCAATGTGGCATGATGACATGAGCATGCGGTCATGATGATGCGATGCACAAAAACACAACGATTTTCTAGTAGTGGTTTCTGCGGGGCGCCAAAATCCATATGTGGTTTGTGAGAAGAACAGATGTGCAATGACTCTAGATGTGGATCCATATGTGGTATCTGAAAAGAACACACATGCAATGACTCTAGTGGATACTTATGTGGTTTGTGAAAAGAACACACATCCTATCACACTGGTGGATCCTTATGTGGTTTGTGAAAAGAACACACATGCAATGACACTGGTGGATCAATATGTGGTTTGTGAAAAGAACACACATCCAATGACTCTAGTGTATCCTTATGTGGTTTGTGAAAAGAACAGACATGCAATGACTCTAATTGTGGTTTGTGAAAAGAACAGGTAATGCACCGACTCTGGTGGATCCATATGTGGTTCATGAAAAGAATAGACATTCAATGACACTAGTGGATCCATATGTGGTTTGTGAAAAGAATACACATGCAATGACACTGGTGGATCCATATGTGGTTTGTGAAAAGAACACACATGAAATGACTCAAGATGTGGTTAATGAAAAAACAGACATGCAATGATACTGGTGGATCCATATATGGTTTGTGAAAATAACACACATGCAATGACTCTAGTTGTGGTTTATTAAAAGAATGTACATGCAATGACACGGGTGGATCCATGTGGTTTTTCAAAAGAACAGACATGTAATGACTCTAGTTGTGGTTAATGAAAAGAACACACATGCAATGACTCTAGATATGGTTAATGAAAATAACACATGAAATGACTCTAGTGGATCCATATGTGCTTGGTGAACAGAACAGACATGCAATAACTCTAGCTATGGTTCATGAAAACAACACACATGCAATGACATTGGTCGATACATTTGTGGTTTAGGAAAAGAACACACATTCAATGAAACTAGTGTATCCATATGTGTTTTAGGAAAAGAACACACATTCACTGACTCTAGTTGTGGTTCTTGAAAAATACACACATGCAATGACAATGGTGGATCCATGTGTGGTTTGTGAAAAGAACAGACATGCAATGACTCTGGTGGATCCATATGTGGTTTGTGAGAAGAAAACACATGCAATGACTCTGCTGGATCCATATGTGGTTTGTGAAAATAACACACATGAAATGACTCTAGTGGATCCTTATGTGGTTTGTGAAAAGAACAGACATGCAACGACTCTAGCTGTGGTTAATGAAAAGAACAGACATGCAACAACTCTTGTGGATCCATGTGCTTTAGGAAAAGAACACAAATTCAATGACTCTAGTGGCTCCTTATGTGGTTTGTGAAAAGAACAGACATGCAATGACTCTAACTATGGTTTATGAAAAGAACACGCAATACAATGACTCTGGTGGATCCATGTGTGGTTTGTGAAAAGAACAAACATTCAATGGCACTTGTGGATCCATATGTGGTTTGTGAAAAGAACACACATGCAATGACACTGTTGGATCCATATGTGGTTTGTGAAAAGAACACACATGCAATGACTCTAGATGTGGTTAATGAAAAAACAGGCATGCAATGACACTGGTGGATCCATATGTGGTTTGTGAAAAGAACACACATGCAATGACTCTAGTTGTGGTTTATGAAAAGAACACGCATGCAATGACAATGCTGGATCCATGTGGTTTGTGAAAAGAATAGACATGTAATGACTCTAGCTATGGTTAATGAAAATAACACACATGCAATGACTCTAGCTATGTTTAATGAAAAGAAGACATGAAATGACTCTAGTGGATCCATATGTAGTTTGTGAAAAGAACAGACAATGAATGACTCTAGCTGTGGTTCATGAATAGAACACATATTCAATGACCCTAGCGGATCCATGTGTTTTACGAAAACAACACACATTCAATGACACTAGCGGATCTATATGTGTTTTAGGAAAACAACACACATTCACTGACTCTAGTTGTGGTTCTTGAAAAGAACACGCATGTAATGACACTAGTGGATCCATGTGTGGTTTGTGAAAAGAACAGACATGCAATGACTCTGGTGGATCCATATGTGGTTTGTGAGAAGAAAAAACATGCAATGACTCTAGTGGATCCATATGTGGTTTGTGAAAAGAACACACATGAAATGCCACTCCATATGGATCCTTATGTGGTTTGTGAAAAGAACAGACATGAAATGACTCTAGCTGTGGTTAATGAAAAGAACAAACATGCAATGGCTCTGGTGGATCCATATGTGGTTCATGAAAAGAACACACATGCAATGACACTGGTGGACCCATATGTGGTTAGTGAAAAGAACACACATACTCATGTGATTTATGAAAAGAATAGACATTCACTAACTCTCGTGGATCCATATGTGGTTTGTGAGAAGAACAGACATGCAATGAGTCTAGTGGTGGATCCATATGTAGTCTGTGAAAAGAACACACATGGAATGACTCTATTGGATCCTTATGTGGTTTGTGAGAAGAACATAGATGAAATGACTCCGGTGGATCCATATGTGGTTTGTGAAAAGAACACACATGTAATGACTCTAGTTGTGGTTAATGAAAAGAACACATGAAATAACTCTAGTGGATCCATATGTGGATTGTCAAAAGAACAGACTTGCAATGACTCTAGATGTGGTTCATGAAAAGAACACACATGTAATGACACCGGTGGATCCATATGTGTTTTAGGAAAAGAACACACAATCGATGACACTAGTGTATCCATATATGGTTTGTGAGAAGAACACACATGCTCATGTGGTTTGTGAAAAGAAAACACATCCAATGACACTGGTGGATCCTTATGTGGTTTGTGAAAAGAACACACATGCAATGACACTGGTGGATCAATATGTGGTTTGTGAAAAGAACACACATCCAATGACTCTAGTGGATCCTTATGTGGTTTGTGAAATGAACAGACATGCAATGACTCTAACTGTGGTTTGTAAAAAGAAGAGGCAATGCAATGACTCTGGTGGATCCATATGTGGTCCATGAAAAGAACAGACATTCAATGACACTGGTGGATCCATATGTGGTTTGTGAAAAGAATACACATGCAATGACACTGGTGGATCCATATGTGGTTTGTGAAAAGAACACACATGAAATGACTCTAGATGTGGTTAATGAAAAAACAGACGTGCAATGATACTGGTGGATCAATATGTGGTTTGTGAAAAGAACACACATGCAATGACTCTAGTTGCGGTTTATTAAAAGAAAACACATGCAATGACACTGGTGGATCCATGTGGATTGTGAAAAGAACATACATATAATGACTCTAGCCGTGGTTAATGAAAAGAACACACATACAATGACTCTAGTTGTGGTTAATGAAAATAACATATGAAATGACTCTAGTGGATCCATATGTGGTTTGTGAAAAGAACAAACATGCAATGACTCTAGCTGTGGTTCATGAAAAGAACACACATGCAATTACACTAGTGGATCCATATGTGTTTTAGGAAAAGAAAACACATTCAGTGACACTAGTGGATCCATATGTGTTTTAGGAAAAGAACACACATTCAGTGACTCTAGTTGTGGTTCTTGAAAAGAACACACATGCAATGACACTGGTGGATCATGGTGTGGTTTGTGAAAAGAACAGACATGCAATGACACTAGTGGATCCATAGATGGTTTGTGAGAAGAAAAGACATGCAATGACTCTGGTGGATCCATATGTGGTTTGTGAAAAGAACACACATGAAATGACTCTAGTGGTTCCTTATGTGGATTGTGAAAAACACAGACCTGCAATGACTCTAGCTATGGTTAATGAAAAGAACCGACATGCAATGACTCTAGTGGATCCATATGCGGTTCATCAAAAGAACACACATGCATTGACACTTGTGGATCCATATGTGGTTTATGAAAAGAACACACATCCAATGACTCTAGATGTGGATCCATATGTGGTCTATAAAAAGAACACACATGCTCATGTGGTTTATGAAAAGAATAGACATTCACTGACTCTAGTGCATCCATACGTGGTTTGTGAAAAGAACGGACATGCAATGACTCTAGCTGTGGTTCATGAAAAGAACACACATTCAATGACCCTAGCGGATCAATGTGTGTTTTAGGAAAAGAACACACATTCAATGACACTAGCGGATCTATATGTGTTTTAGGAAAACAACACACATTCACTTACTCTAGTTGTGGTTCTTGAAAAGAACACACATGTAATGACACTAGTGGATCCATGTGTGGTTTGTGAAAAGAACAGACACGCAATGACTCTATTGGATCCATATGTGGTTTGTGAGAAGAAAAGACATGCAATGACTCTAGTGGATCCATATGTGGTTTGTGAAAAGAACACACATGAAATTACACTCCATGTGGATCCTTATGTGGTTTGTGAAAAGAAAATACATGCAATGACTCTAGCTATGGTTAAAGAAAAGAACAAACATGCAATGGCTCTGGATCCAGATGTGGTTCATGGAAAGAACACACATGCAATGACACTGGTGGGTCCATATGTGGTTAGTGAAAAGAACACACATACTCATGTGGTTTATGAAAAGAACAGACATTCACTGAATCTCGCGGATCCATATGTGGTTTGTGAGAAGAACAAACATGCAATTAGTCTAGCGGTGGATCCATATGTAGTCTGTGAAAAGAACACACATGCAATGCTCTGTTGGATCCTTATGTGGTTTGTGAGAAGAACATACATGAAATGACTCTGGTGGATCCATATGTGGTTTGTGAAAAGAACACACATGCAATGACTCTAGTTGTGGTTAATGAAAATAACACATGAAATGACTCTAGTGGATCCATATGTGGATTGTCAAAAGAACAGACATGCAATGACTCTAGATGTGGTTCATGAAAAGAACACACATGTAATGACACTGGTGGATCCGTATGTGTTTTAGGAAAAGAACACACAATCGGTCACACTAGTGTATCCATATATGGTTTCGGAGAAGAACACACATGCTCATGTGGTTTGTGAAAAGAACACACATCCAATGACACTGGTGGATCCTTATGTGGTTTGTGAAAAGAACACACATGCAATGACACTGGTGGATCAATATGTGGTTTGTGAAAAGAACACACATGCAATGACTCTAGTTGTGGTTTATTAAAAGAAAACACATGCAATGACACTGGTGGATCCATGTGGATTGTGAAAAGAACATACATGTAATGACTCTAGCCGTTGTTAATGAAAAGAACACACATACAATGACTCTAGCTGTGGTTAATGAAAAGAACATATGAAATGACTCTAGTGAATCCATATGTGCTTTGTGAAAAGAACAAACATGCAATGACTCTAGCTGTGGTTCATGAAAAGAACACACATGCATTTACACTAGTGGATCCATATGTGTTTTAGGAAAAGAAAACACATTCAGTGACACTAGTGGATCCATATGTGTTTTAGGAAAAGAACACACATTCACTGCCTCTAGTTGTGGTTGTTGAACAGAACGCACATGCAATGACACTGGTGGATCAATGCGTGGTTTGTGAAAATAACAGACATGTAATGACTCTGGTGGATCCATATGTGGTTTGTGACAAGAAAAGACATGCAATGACTCTGGTGGATCCATATGTGGTTTGTGAAAAGAAGACACATGAAATGACACTCCACGTGGATCCTTATGTGGTTTGTGAAAAGAACAGACATGCAATGACTCTAGGTGTGGTAAATGAAAAGAACAGACATGCAATGACTCTGGTGGATCCGTATGTGGTTCATGAAAAGAACACACATGCAATGACACTGTTGGTCCATATGTGGTTTGTGAAAAGAACAAACATCCAATGACTCTAGCTGTGGATCCATATGTGGTCTGTGAAAAGAACACACATGCTCATGTGGTTTATGAAAAGAACAAACATTCACTGACTCTGGTGGATCCGTATGTGGTTTGTGAGAAGAACAGACAAGCAATGACTCTATATGTGGATCCATATGTGGTCTGTGAAAAGAACACACATGCAATGACTCTAGTGGATCCTTATGTCCTTTGTTAAAAGAACACACATCCAATGACAATGGTGGATCCTTATGTGGTTTGTGAAAAGAACAGACATGCAATGACTCTAGCTATGGTTCATGAAAAGAACCGACATGCAATGACTCTAGTGGATCCATATGTGGTTCATGAAAAGAACACACATGCATTGACACTAGTGGATCCATATGTGGTTTATGAAAAGAACACACATCCAATGACTCTAGTTGTGGATCCATATGTGGTCTATAAAAAACACACATGCTCATGTGGTTTATGAAAAGAACAGACATTCACTGACTCTAGTGGATCCATACGTGGTTTGTGAGAAGAATAGACATGCAATGACTCTTGCTGTGGATCCATATATGCTCTGTGAAAAGAACACACGTGTAATGACTCTAGTGGATCCTTGTGTGGTTTGTGAGAAGAACAGACATGCAATAACTTTGGTGGATCCATATGTGGTTAGTGAAAAGAACACACATGCAATGACTCTAGCTGTGGTTAATGAAAATAACACATGAAATGACTCTAGTGGATCCATATGTGGTTTGTGAAAAGAACAGATATGCAATGACTCTAGCTGTGGTTCATGAAAAACAACAGATGTCGTCGTGGTGTCACGGAAGATGCCATGGATAGGCTAAAGGTGGGGACTAAATGCACTAGGGGAATCCAGGGAGGGATAGTGTGGTGATTCCACACACAGTTGCTTTGTATTCGATTCACTTCCAAGGTTTACAAGTGCTCCTTGAGCTGTATTGGGGAGAGGAGGAAGAAGAACCCTCTTACTCTCACCACTATCAGAACACAACTCTCTAGGAGACAACCAAGTAAAGACCAATCAACTAGAGACCAACCAGCCCTTTCTACAGAGGCCCTAGCCCTCCTTATATAGGGGGGGCTAGGTCTCCAGTTAGGGTGGAGGCATATTCCAAGGAATATGCCTCTTCCCAAAATAGTAAGCCAACCGGGTCACTTTTGCCCCGCGTCATCCATGTAGAGGCTACGTGAGCCTCTGCGGTGCCTGCATCATCCGACATAGGCATCGTCACTTTGTCGGCCACGCCTCGGTGGTCCTGCCTCTGTCCACTTTGCTCTCGCTCTGCATACAGTGGTCACCTTTGACCGGCGAGATACCTTCCTTCTCTTACAAGCTTGATATGACTTGGATCCTACATAGTTGATTCGGCCACACCTGTTCCTGCATACAAGTTAGATACATCTTACCGACATACGGCATAAGTCGGTTGAGACCAAGTTGGGTGGACGTCCCCTGGTCCGGGTTACTCCGTGATCCGTCCTGCCTTGAGGTGACTCGGCCAGCACTTTCTTTAACTTTGCCGTACCTCGGCTAACTAGGCCTTTATACCCTGGCGTGACCCTACCCGGGGGTATCCCCCCAACATTACTCCCTGAAGCTGGTGCGGTCTTAGCTGCCTTAGCCACTAAGGCCACAGCAGGTTCAATCTTACTGAGCTCCTTGCTCCTTCTCTGGGTTACCTCATAATCCGGATTTCATAGGTTTATTTTCCCTTGGCACATTCCATGTTTTTACTTGCTGGCCGGGTTACCTCGTACTCATCCTGGTCACTCTTCATTTTCTCGTATGCTTCCCCACGTGGAGGATAATCATTACTTTGCCTCATTTTAAGGGCCTGCTACAGTAACCGCCACAGTTATTGTCAGAAGTTACTGTGGCGCACGTCACGTCGTGCCTGCCTCCTCGTTTACTATATCACAACGTTGTGTCGTATGATCCGCTGCGCCCTGTGGCCCTCCCTGTGGCTCATCGCTGATTGGTCAATCCGGATCATACACGGCCACACCGTGTGGCCCGCCCGCAAAATGCGATACCACTACCCCCTATGGGAGTGGTTAAATAGGGGAGGGGCGCGCCCCTTGGGTCATTTCCCCACTCCCGCGTCCCTCAACCTCTGTTTCTTCCTCATCTTCTCCAGCGACAGCGCCGCCGCCATAGCATCTGAGTAGCGCCGCCGCCACCGCATCTGAGTAGCAGCGCCGCCGCCATATTGCTTCCACGCGCTCCAACGTCGCCGCCACCTCCGCGCATCTCCTCCGCCACGGGTCCCCGCCAGTCCAGGCCACTGCCTCCCACCGCCGCTAGCGCAATTGAAGGGAGTGACCTTGAGATGACTGAGGAGGAACTCACCGTCGCTGAGCAGGAGATGGAGGAAGACGCGGCGAACGCCAACCGCGGCGCGTGGGCCGGATCCTGGGTCTGCCAGGATGACCTGGATTGGCTCTACCGCACCAGGCGCATCCCGGAGGGCGTCGCCGCATGCCTCGCTTCTGCCGAACTTGCCCCCTCACCCAATCCGGGTGAGTATCTGGTGTTCCTTTCTCATTTCCAACGCGGGTTTGGTCTCCCAGTCAGTGACTTTTTCCACGACGGGCTAAACACATATGAGCTTCAGCCGCACCACCTTCCGGCTAATGCCATCACATCTCTCTCTGGCTTTGCCTCCACCATCGAAGGTTACGCTGGACTATGGCCCACGAAGGAGCTCTGGATCCGGTTCTTTGGCCTTCGCCGGAACGTGATTCCGAACATTGATCTTAATCCGGAGGACAAACAGCTCACGCAGTTCAGCGCTGCGTTAATCTCTCCCCGGAAGCAGTCCATCTTCCCCCGAATCACGGGACTTGACTCTTGCAAGGGATGGGCCCGGACCTTCTTCTATGTCCGGAACAACACCTCCAAAGATTTGATCCGGCTACGCCCCTATACTCCGGGTCCTCCTAACGCGGATCTATGGGACAAGGTTCCCAAGAAGCCCACTGTCTTGGCGAACCAGGTCAACAAGCGGTTTCAGGAGTTGAAGGATCTGGGATTGTGCAATGAAGATGCAATGATTAAGTTTGTTCGCAACCGGATCTTCCCCCTCCATAAACGCACACATAAGCTCTGTCATATGAGGTAGGGCCACGACCCCAACCGGACCTCCTCGTTCGAGTTAAGCAACACTGAGATCTACCGCCGGGTCAAGGCTCTCTTCACCACCCACAAGGACTTCTCTTCTAAGTGGACGTGGGGAATTGAACACTTTTGCCGAGATAGGCCTCCTCCTGCGGTAAGTCTCGTGCCCCAAACTCTTTCCGAATTAAATTGCATGTCGGTCCTTGTTGTAGGTTTAATCTTGTTGCCTTTGCTTTCCCTTAGATGTTTCTTCAGCAAACCATCAAAGACGGCACGGATCCTTCTCTCAAATGGGCGCCCGATCGCGATACCTCGGACGAGGAGGAACCATATCAGGAGATGTTCCTGCCTATGGCAGATGCGACCAAGCATCCCACTAGTAAACTCTCTACCATTAGAGATTGGCCCGACAATGAGGATGATTCGGACGTTGAGGTGATGGAGGCATTTGGCGCTGTCCCCCTTTCTTATGCTTTTCCGGCATCAGCTAACCCCGGTGGGTAGATCCATGAAGATCCTTCCCTTGGCGTGGGTGATCTTGTTCCGGTCGCGCCGAAGAAGAATAGGGGAGCTGCATCAATATCTTCCTCTAGACCCTCTTAGCCAGCTAAAAGGCGAAAGAAGTCCGGGGACAAGCCTGCCACCAAGCCTCCAACCAAGGCCACAGCCTACAGGGCTCGGAAGCCCAAAGAGCCTCTAACCTCGGATGAGTAAGCCACTTCACCCTTTGCTATTTATTCATTCTTCCTTAGTCATATTTTCTCATCATTTATGATTTGTTTCGGTAGGGCCGTGGTAGAGGTTCCCCAGAGCGGATCCGGTATTGCTTCACCGCTCCGACATAGCCCTTCTCCCCCTCATGGCGATGATTCACGCCCGTTGAGCCCCATTCAAGAGGGTTCAGCGGCTACTCCGGGTTCCAGCCCACCTCGTCAAGAGGAGGGCAACCTCGGAGCGGGGGAGACTAGCTCCGCCGAGGCAGCAGCTACCACCACTTCGGCTCCACCGCAAACAGCTTCATCCGAGATACCCACAGTACCCCCACCAAAACGAAAATCAGCACCAGCACCATCTTCAGCTCCAGCACCAGCAGCTACAACCAAGGCACCATGCCCCTATGCCTCGTCTGAGTCTTCCAAGGCTTGGCGAGAAGACACCAGCAGCACCAAGGGAAGCACCAAGGAAGCTCCCAAGGGCAAACCCGCTACAGCAACTTCCGCCTCACAGCAACAACCTAAGGGCAAGAAGGCTCCTGACGCCGCCAGGGCAACGTCCCTTGAGACTGGACAGCGCACACTTGCGTCCATGCTCCCAAAAAAGACTCCCCCGCGGAAGGACGCCCCTGCCGAGCCAGCTGATACAGAACTTGCTTTTCATACCAGACCGGCCCTTGCCTAGGTTGAGAGGAGGGAAGCTCATGCCAAGGGTCTAGTTGCACCCCATATGCTTAGCGGCGAACGATATCCTCCGACCTTGATCGAGTTTGTGAACAACTAGAACAAGGCGGAGTTCATCCACAACGACGATCTCCCGGATAAGTTCGGTCCCGCCGAATTTTCTGCACAGATGAATACCGCTGCCAAGGCAATCAACCTTGCAGGTCGGATGATGGAGGTGCGTTACTTCACCTTTTCCTTAGCATGCAGAAGATATTAGTGATATAACCATTAGTCCCCGAGCCTCCGAGGGAGTAACTTGTTACTCGGCCGGATGCTCCTTAGAGAATTAACATAGCTCCTTAATAACTTCGAATATGCACACACCTAGAGCCGGGTTAAGTTCCACTTGGCCCGGATCTTGTACACTTCGAATATGCACACACCTAGAGCCGGGTTAAGTTCCACTTGGCCTGGATCTTGTACACTTCGAATATGCACACACCTAGAGCCGGGTTAAGTTCCACTTGGCCCGGATCTTGTACACTTCGAATATGCACACACCTAGATGCGTGTTAAGTTCCACTTGGTCTAGATTTTGTACACTTCGAATATGCACACACCTAGAGCCGGGTTAAGTTCCACTTGGCTCGGATTTTGTACACTTCGAATGTGCACACACCTAGAGCCGGGTTAAGTTCCACTTGGCCCGGATCTTGTACACTTCGAATATGCACACACCTAGAGCTGGGTTAAGTTCCACTTGGCCCGGATCTTGTACACTTCGAATATGCACACACCTAGAGCCGGGTTAAGTTCCACTAGGCCCGGATCTTGTACACTTCGAATATGCACTCACCTAGATGCGTGTTAAGTTCCACTTGGTATGGATTTTGTACACTTCGAATATGCACACACCTAGAGCCGGGTTAAGTTCCACTTGGCTCGGATTTTGTACACTTCGAATATGCACACACCTAGAGCCGGGTTAAGTTCCACTTGGCCCGGATTTTGTACACTTCCAATATGCACACACCTAGAGTCGGGTTAAGTTCCACTTGGCCCGGATCTTGTACACTTCGAATATGCACACACCTAGAGCCGGGTTAAGTTCCACTTGGCCCGGATCTTGTACACTTCTAATATGCACACACCTAGAGCCGGGTTAAGTTCCACTTGGCCTGGATTTTGTAAACTTCGAATATGCACAAGACTAAGTTGTCCATTTTTGCTCTTTCAGGTGACCACCAATCGTCGGAGCGCTGAATTTTAGCGTCTCCTTGATACTCACAAGATGCTGCGCGCAAAGCATAGTGCGCTGCTTGCTGATAATGATAAAAGGGGTAAGTTTTCTCCTCATCAATTTTCTATCTCTCTTCCTCCTTTTCCGCCGAACTAATCCCTCATTCGGATTTCGCAGCTGGTGTGGAGGCTGAAAATATCCTTATGAGGAAAATTTTGGACCAGATAAAGGGTAAATTAATCTTTGGTCCACTTTGCTATGCTTTCTATCTCCCGTTGTCCTTGGTTCGGCAAATATTCATACCTCGGCTTTGCCAGGTCAACAAACTATTTCAGCCTCTCTTGAAGATAGTGTGCCCATGCCTGACATGATGCTGCATTTTCTCGAACAAGCAGGGCAGCACCAAGCTGAACTCAAGAAGAAAAACGATGAGCTTGCCCTCCTCTGGACCAAAGATGAAGAAATTGCCCAGCTTAAGGCAGATATGAAGAAGCTTAAGGCGGAGCACAAATCCGAGCTGGAGAAGGCAGGCCAAGACTTTACTGAAGAGAGGGAACGCCTCAATCTCTAGATCGCCAAGGACCAGGATCTTCTCAAGGAGGCCAACGTCAAGCTTGAGTCGGCAGATGCTGAACTTGGGTAACTTCAGAAAAGGCGTGATGACTGTACCAAGGAGTTGACCCGGATCCATAGCCATATTTCACGTAAGTTCTCTTCCTTCATCCGGCATACTTCTCCAGCTTGCTTCACATGTCTTTTCCTCACTTGTTTCTCTTGTCTTGTTTTCAGGCAAATTTCTAGAGGGTGATGCCATTGCATCCAGTGCTGTTACCAAGTTCCACAAGCAGAGAGGTACTCCATTTGGTTCTGGCGCCATTCCTCTTGATCTGGAGGACCTGCTTGTCAGCTTGTCCTCTAGAGTTGAAATCATGAAGAACCACGGCAAGGATATTCTAAGCGCAGCAGTCCGGGTCTTCAATGCCCTTTGGCCTGGCGAAGATACTCCGGAGGGTTCCGCTGCCCTAATTAACAAGTTGATGGAGTGCGAGACCCAGCTAGACCTCTGGAGGGAATCCGCCGGACATGCCGGAGCTGAGACCGTTCTCCACTATGTGCTCACATGGTACGAGAAAATCAATCTCGATCTTCTCGAGCGCATGCGCACCGGGTCAAGGTGGTCCACCGATCCGGATTGCATAGCTCGTCGCAAGGCTTGCACCCATAACCTCATTCAATATGCCCATCCATCAATGGCACGATGGACCAAGCTTTCTCGACGCTGTTGACGATGAATACGTCGAAAATGGTTCGGGTGAAGATGATGAGAGCGAAGCCTCGGGCGTCGAAGAGGATAAAGATGAAGTTGAAGCCAAGGCTGGAGTTTCACCCGCTGGCGCCAAATTACCTCCTCCTGATGCTCCTTGAGCGAAAAAACTTTGAAACTTATCAGATCCCCGGTATGCCGGGTGCAATTGTATCTAAGCACATCAGTTATATTTTGCTACTAAGTTTTTATGACGGATTAACTTGGGCGTAGTCCCCGAGTTTCATTTTCTTGTTCCCCCAATTTCTTGGCTCGGCTCGTGTCCACCTTGGTTCGGTTTTATGACTTAAAAGTCCGAGTTTCTAAAATTGACTTAACAATACTTGGAAACTTTAGGATTAGCTCAAAATAATTCAGCGTAATAAATTTAAAGTAAACACAGGGTTAGTCTGAAAAACAAACGTCGGCTCGATTAAGTTTCTTTCCTTAGTCGTTTTTCATGTGCTACGCAATTCCAAACTTGTTCTCTTGCTTGCCATGAAGCCAAATCTTGTTGGATAGCAGCATGTCGAAGAGTTAGGTTTTTGGTGCTCACACACTACTAACACGGATTAAGTAGAAGCAACTTATGCCAGCCGACATATAAATAGAAGATATAGAAGACAACCAATATTATTAAGGCAGTCCCCGAGTTACTGCTCGAGGTGCCAAGATTTCATTGATAAGCTCATTACCGGCATACATACCGACATATGATAGACTCGGATACATACACTTCTCTGATATGTGTAGAAAGGACGAAGTAGAGCTAGATTCCATGGACGTTTGGATTCCTCGCCGGACCTGTGCACCTTGTTCTTCTCCTGTGGTTTTGCATCGATAAGATAATAAGAATCATTGTGCAATGCTTTGCTCACAATGAATGGCCCTTCCCATGGGGGGATAATTTATGCATTCCAGCAGTACGTTGTACCAACCGGAGTACCAGATCGCCTTCCCAGAAAACTTGGGGGCTTACTTTTTGGCTATGATAGCGTCAGAGATTTTGCTGATATATGACGGATGTGGACAATGCCAATTCTCTGGCTTCTTCCAGCAGATCAACATCATTTTGCCGGGCTTCTTGCACTTCGGCTTCTGTGTATTGGGTGACCCTAGGCGAGTCATGCTCTATGTCGGCTGGTAATACAGCTTCTGCCCCATATACCAGAAAGAATGGCGTATAACCCGTTGATCGATTCGGAGTCGTTCTTAAACTCCACAGTACTGTTGGTAGTTCTTCTATCCAGCACCCCGCTGATTTTTGCAGCGGCTCAATGAGCCGGGTTTTATCCCGGATAACACCAATCCGTTGGATCTTTCCACTTGCCCGTTCGATGCGAGGTGGGCCACCGAGGCAACATCCAGCCGGATCTTATTATCCCGGCAAAAACGTGCAAATGCTCCTTCAGCAAAATTTGTGCCATTATCTGTTATGATACTGTGAGGATAACCGTATCTCAAGATGATGTCTTTGAGGAAAGTTACGGCAGTAGCTCCATCACATTTTCTTATTGGCTTCACTTCAATCCATTTCGTAAATTTGTCAACCATGACCAGGATGTGGGTCATGTTCCCTCTTGCTAGTTTAAACAGGCCAACCATATCCAAGCACCATACGGCAAATGGCCATGTAATTGGTATGGTCTTGAGCTCCGACATTGGCATATGTGTCTTTGTCGCATATCTCTGATAGCCATTGCATTTTCTCACTAGGTCTTCTGCTTGTTCCAAGGAACTTGGCCAGTAAAACCCATGGCGGAATGCTTTTTCTACCAAGGCTCTGGACGAGGCATGATGCCCACATTCCCCTTGATGTATATCTCGGAGGATGTCAAGTCCTTCCTCCGGGTCAACACCTCGCTGGAGGACATTAGTCACACTCATTTTGTATAGCTCGGCATTGATAATCGTGTATTCTTTTGCTCTCCTCTGAGTTTGCTTGGAAAGTACCCCTCAGCGGGCCATCTTTTAGGAATTGGAATATGGGTTGTGCCCAAGCTGGTACATCTCTCACTGGGAAGACATCCTCATCAATTTCCATCTGGTCCACAGCATAACTTCTACCGGATCACACTGTGCAGTCCCCGGGTTTGCCAAGGCAGTCCCGGGGTTTTGCGAACCACTCCCCACATCAATGTCCATGGGCACAGCCTCTGATTCCGGATTTGCCGGGATAAAGATTGAGTCGGACTATGGGGATGGCCTGATAGATGGTTTTCTGAGGTGGTCTAATGCTACACCCGGTGGAATTGCTTGTCGGGTTGATCCGAGCTTCGACAATATGTCAGCAGCCTCATTTTCCACCCGGGGTATATGGTGAAATTCGCATCCCTCAAAGTAACCAGATATCTTCTGCACATGAAATCTGTACAATGCCATGTTTGCATCCAAAGCATCCCATTTTCCGGAGACTTGCTGGACTACAACATCCGAGTCACTGAAGCATTGGATCCGACGTATTCCAATCTCCTTCGCCACTTTGAGCCCATGTACAAGTGCCTCATATTCTGCGACACTGTTTGATGCAGTGAAGTGGATTTGCACCACATATTTCAGCTGGTCCTTCTTTGGCGAGGTAAGCACAACTCCGGCACCTAAGCCGTTTTTTGTTTTTGACCCGTCAAAGTGCATTATCCAGTAGTTCGGATCTGGCAATGGTGGCTCATATTGCCACTCGGCCCAATCCACAAAAAAGTCCACCACAGCCTGAGATTTGATCGCTTCTCTTATGTCATATTGTGGTGCATAAGGTGCTAGCTCAATTGCCCATTTTGCAATCCTGCCACTTGCATCCTTGTTGCTCATTATCTCAGATATGGGGGCTTCACATATCACCTTGATTGGGTGTTCCTCGAAATAGTGCTTCAGCTTCTTAGCTGCCATATACACACCATATGCCACCTTCTGATAGTGAGGATAGTTCTGCTTTGAGGCTGTTAATACCTCGCTCAGGTAATATACTGGCCTTTGCACTGACGTACCCTCTTCGTCCCGCTCTACCACAACTACTTCACTTACAACTCGGTTGGTTGTGGCTATATAGAGCAACATTGGCTCCTTTGATAGTGGAGAGGTTAACACTGGTGCAGTGGCTAACATCTTCTTCAGTTGGATAAAGGCTTCATTGGCTTGCGGCGTCCAAATGAACTTGTCTGACTTTTTCATGAGTTGATAGAGAGGCAGTGCCTTTTCTCCCAACCGACGTACAAACCGACTTAAGGATGCCAGGCAACCAATGAACTTCTGGCAAGTAGTGAACTTCCGGATTTTATTTGGATTAACTTCGATACCTCGGCTGGAGACAAGAAATCCGAGTAACTTTCTAGCCGGGACACCGAAGGTACATTTCTCTGGGTTAAGCTTCATTCGTAACCTCCTTAGGTTCGCAAACGTCTTCCTGATATCGTCAAGGAGCGTTTTGCTTTCCTTGGTTTTTATCACAACATCATCCACATACACCTGCACATTTTGACCAATTTGGTCATGCAAACATTTTTGCATACATCTTTGGTATGTTGCGCCTGCATTACGTAAACCAAAAGGCATGGTGATAGCAATAAGCCCCATACGGGGTGATAAACGCAGTCTTTATTTGATCACTTGGGTTCAGAGCTATCTGGTGGAAACCAGAATATGCATCAATGAACGACAACAACTCACACCCAGTAGTGGAATCTATGACTTGGTCTATCCTTGGCAGTGGGAATGGATCTTTTGGACACGCCTTATTCAGGTTCGTGTAATCGATACACATACGCCAAACCACTGCCACGTTCGGATCATCCTTCTTCTCCACCAGCATCGGATTAGATAGCCAATCCGGGTAAAGCACTTCCATGATAAATCTTGTTGCCAACAACCGAGCTATCTCATCTCCTATGACCTTTCTCCTGTCTTCGCGAAGCGGCGGAGAGGTTGCTTCACTGGCTTCGCTCCGGGTCTAACATTCAAAGAGTGCTCGGCCAACTCCCTCGGAACACCTTGCAAGTCCTGTGTGGACCAAGCAAAAATATCCCGATTCTCATGGAGGAAGTTGACGAGCTCGCTTTCCTATTTGTCATTTAACCAGGCACCAATTGTTATGGTGCGCTTAGGGAACATATCATCAACAGGCACCTTCTTGGTATCTTTTGTCGCTTGGAATGAGACACTACCATGCGGGTTACTCAGCGCCGGCATATACTGCTGCACGGACTGAGCCAATGCCGCCACTTCTTGGATCTTTCTCTTTTCTTGCGCAATCACGAGTGACTCGGCCAGGTTAAATCCGGCAGATGCACATTCTATGGAACGTCAGAAATCCCCAGCTATGGTAATTACACCATTTGGCCTGGGAAGCTTCATCTTCAAGTAACTAATGTGACAACTTGCCATAAATTTGTTCAGAGCTGGCCTGCCGAGTAACGCGTGATATGCGCTCTCCAAATTTACAACTTCGAACTCCAAATTCTCGGTCCGGCAGTTATCTCTTGTGCCGAACAACACGTCAACCCGGACCTTGCCTATGGGCTCACAAGAAATGCCTAGCACAATGCCATGGAAAGTTGTCCTTGTAGCTTGGAGCATATTCTCCGAGATACCCAACTTGCGCATCGTGTCCACATACATGATGTTGATGCTACTGCCATTATCAATCGGCACCTTTGAGAACCTCACATTGATGTTAGGCCCAATGAATGTTGGATCCAACACCATTGCATACGAACCAGGACTTGGCATGAGCTTCGGATGATCCTTGATGCTCCAAGTAATCTCCTGATCCGACCAAGCCATATACCTCGTCATGGCCATCATTACTTCATTGACCTCCATATGTCAGCGCTGCAAGCTCTTTATGTCTGTCTCTTCTGTAGTGAACACACAATAACTCTGATGATGCTCTTTGTACTCATTCCTCCCCTCGTTTCCAGGGTACCTCTGATCTTGTTGGTTTTGGTTCTCCACCTGATGCACTACATCCCTTCTCTCATGGTTGTCATACCTCGGTGGAGGGGGAGGCAACATTAGCTGTTGCGTGTTTGCTCCGGAGAGCAATTGCTGTCGGGGTAACTCCTGCCGAGGGTGATCATTCCGATGTGCCTAAGCATTCCCCGAACCACTTTGTTCTATCTTTCACATCCACTCAAACTGCCTGGTCGTGTGACCCGCTGGGTTACTCGGATTTGGCGTGTGAAATTTACACGGCTGATCCAGCATTGCCTCATAAGTATACCTCGGACGGTCCTTCTTTTCTTGCCACTGTTTTTTCTGCTCTGGCGTCAAAGTTTTCTTTCCATCATTCCTTGGTGTCCATTGCTGTCCTCCAGTTTTTTGACGTTGACTGCTTCCTGCTCCGGGTTGATCCTGATTCATAGCTGCAACTTGTTGCGAACTGTATCGATAATCCGGTCTGTCATCCCTTCTTTTACCTCGGTAATCATTTCTCTGGGATGACCCGGCCCCATCTCACTGACAATACTCCTTGCTTGACTCGTTTGACGTGAGCCTCGGTTGCGTCGGATCACCCAAGGCATATGAATCAGCAATTCGGATTGTTTCTGCCAAGGTGGTAGGCATATCTCTTTGCAACATTTGCCATAGCATGCTTGCATATCTGCATCCTTGCACAAACCAAGCTATGGCCTGTGACTCAATCACGCCGTCACACGAGTTTCGCATAGTGCACCAACGGGTTAAAAATTCCCGGTCAGTCTCATTCGGTCTCTGCCTGCACATTTCTAGGGTCTATGGCCTGTTGGGCCTATGATACGTACTTGAGAAGTTGCTAACAAACATCTCCTCAAAATCGATCCAACAGTTAATACTTCCGGGTGGCAAATTGTTTAGCCATACCCTCGCTGGCCCCTCCAGCATCTGGGGTACATATCTCACAGCCCATCTCAAGTTGCCCGTGGCAATTTTCACTGCAGTTGCATAGTTAATCAACCAATCCTCCAGCTTAGTGCTGACGTCATACGTCTTTGTGCCTCTAGGTAACTAGAAGTTAGGTACCGGAGGTTCCTTCATGATCCGGGGCCCAAAACAAGCTGGACCGGAGGACCTTGACATTCAATTTGCTCTGACCTATACAGCCGATCCAGTTTTAACCTGGCATCATCAGGCATCAAGTTCCTGCTTCCCAATCTTGACCCTATCATGTGATAGTCCGGTCTGGGATAGCCAGCGTTCACCATCTCCAAATCACCGTCATTGTATCTATCTTGCTCCTGCAGGGCTGCTCTCTGTTGCATACCTTGGTCGGCGCTGCGCTCTTGCCGTGGTATATTCCGCTGCTGCGGTTGACCTGCAACTACTGAATTACGCTGTCCGCATTGCCGTTTACAGCATTCCCTTGACCGGCATTGCCTTGGTCGCCGTTACCTCGGCCAGCTTCACCTCGGTTCACACTCCTTCGATCCTCATTTCTTTGCACTTCTTTTCCTTTCCCTGCCCTTGCCGGGTCATATAGGACTATCTGCTTATTCCTCCTGGCCGAAGTTACTACTTCTTCTCTCCTACGACCACCATGAGGAGACGATGCGGCTCCAGCGGATTTCTCCAGGTTACCCACCGTTGAATGAATGATCTTGGAGGCCCCAGCTCTCTCCGGGTTAGCCCTGAGCAACTCCTCGTTTTGCCTGTTCGCGATCTGAACCAACTCATTGACTCTATCCTGCTGTCTTTGACGGGCTTCACCCGTTAGACCTTCTAACTCGGATGCAGCTGCATCTGCTCCTCTGAGATTCTTTGCCGGGGTACTGTACTTCGGCAGCCCCACGGACAAACAGTTCTCTGATTCCTCAATCCTAGTATCATCCTCTTTGTTCATTTCACTCTTGAGGTTTCTCCCCTTCACTTTTACAACATCTACCTTATTTGCCTTTGCGTACTCACGTAGTGTCATGTCAATGACTGCTGAGCCTCAACTATCTTTTTCGCACCCTCTAGTATTTTTTTCCTAGTTTCCTCTAGCTCGGTCTGTGCCTGAGCCGGATCTACTGCTGCTGCTACTGGGTTTGCCAAGCTATCCATCGCCTGCTGCAGCACATTCTCACGCCTCTCTAGCGGAGGACCTCTACTTTTCCTCGGTGCCTTAGGTGTTACCTTCGGATCTGGTGCCGGATCCTTTCTTGCGCCAACGCCAGGAGTGGTCATCATCACCTCAGCGTGGTCCGGGGAGCGAGTGATACGCGCCCCGCGAGCCGCACTAAGGGGTGGCTCGCCTCCTTCGACGACATGCCGTGGATGAACACACGACACATCGACAGCAACGTAGATCTTGTGCGCGCCAAGCCTGACGAAGAGGCTGTTGCGCGGGAGAGGACGCTTGCCAAAGCAGCCAACATTGTCACTGATGAAATCCAGCGCTCCAAAGCGCTGAACGAGCACGGAGACGATGCGTTCGCCGGTGCCAATGAAGTTTCCCGTGGATCTTCACCCCTGCTAGTGATACTAGCCCCATGGTGGGCACCAACTGTGGTGGTAGTGTCACGGTAGATGCCATGGATAGGCTAAAGGTGGGGACTAAATGCACTAGGGGAATCAACGGAGGGATAGTGTGGTGATTCCACACACAGTTTCTTTGTATTTGATTCAATTCCAAGGTTTACAAGTGCTCCTTGAGCTGTATTGGGGAGAGGAGGAAGAAGAACTCTCTTACTCTCACCACTATCAGAACACAACTCTCTAGGAGACAACCAAGTAAAGACCAATCAACTAGAGACCAACCAGCCCTTTCTACAGAGGCCCTAGCCCTTCTTATATAGGGGGGGGCTAGGTCTCCACTTAGGGCATACGGGGAGGCATATTCCAGGGAATATGCCTCTTCCCAAAATAGTAAGCCGACCGGGTCACTTTTGCCCCACGTCATCCATGCAGAGGCTACGTGAGCCTCTGCGGCGCATGCGTCATCCGACATAGGCATCGTCACCTTTGTCGGCCACGCCTCGATGGTCCTGCCTCTGTCCGCTTCGCTCACGCTCTGCATACAGTGGTCACCTTTGACCAGCGAGATACCTTCCTTCTCTTACAAGCTTGATATGACCCGGATCCTACATAGTTGATCTGGCCACACTTGTTCCTGCATACAAGTTAGATACCTCTTACCAACATACGGCATAAGTCGGTTGAGACCAAGTTGGGTGGACGTCCCCTGGTCCGGGTTACTCCGTGATCCGTCCTGCCTTGAGGTGACTCGGCCAACACTTGCTTTTACCTTGCCGTACCTCGGCTAACTAGGCCTTTATACCCCGGCGTGACCCTACCCGGGGGTATCCCCCCAACAACAGACATGCAATAACACTGGTGGATCCATATGTGTTTTAGGAAAAGAACACACATTCAATGACACTAGTGGATCCATATATGGTTTGTGAGAAGAACACACATGCCCATGTGGTTTGTGAAAATAACACACATCCAATGACACTGGTGGATCCTTATGTGGTTTATGAAAAGAACACACATGCAATGACACTGGTGGATAAATATGTGGTTTGTGAAAAGAACACACATCCAATGACTCTAGTGGTTCCTTATGTTGCTTGTGAAAATAATAGACATGCCTTGACTCTAACTGTGATTTATGAAAAGAAAAGCCAATATAATGACTCTGGTGGATCCATGTGTGGTTTGTGAAAGAACAGACATTCACTGACTCTGGTTGTGGTTCATGAAAAGAACACACATGCAATGACACTAGTGGATCCATATGTGGTTTGTGAAAAGAACACACATCCAGTGACTCTAGTTGTGCTTAATGAAAAGAACACATGAAATGACTCTGGTGGATCTATATGTGGTTTGTGAAAAGAACACACATGAAATGTCTCTAGCTGTGGTTCATGTAATGAACACACATGCAATGACACTGGTGGATCCATATGTGTTTTAGGAAAATAACACACATTCAATGACACTGGTGGATCCATATGTGGTTTGTGAAAAGAACAGACATGTGATGACTCTAACTATGGTTTATGAAAAGATCAGGCATGCAATGACTCTGCTAGATCCATGTGTGGTTTGTGAAAATAATAGAAATCCAATGAACTCTAGTGGATCCATGTGGTTTTTGACAAGAACACACATCCAATGAACTCTAGTGGATCCATGTGGTTTATGACAATAACACACATGCAATGAACTACAGCGGATCCATGTGGTTTATGAGAAGAACACACATCTAATGAACTCTAGAGGATCTGTCTTGGCAAAATTTGATGTATGCCACGATGTATTTCATTGTACAAGACACTCACTTTCCATTTTTATACTAATTAGTTTTGCCCTTGGTTTTTTATACTACTCAGTTTTGCCCTCTCTCTCTTTTGTAGAAGCCCAAACCTGTGCTCACTCTATCTGTTATGCCCTGATTGGTTGTCACAGTTGTCATGCGGATCACGCGCGCCAACCGTTGATCCTGTGTGATCCAATGAGGATCGTTGCACACGTCATGCCCTTCATAGTATAGTGTGAGACAGCACGGACATCTTCCTCAGCGAGACTTCTACAAGAAGGAACACGAAGCCGTCCATGGAAAAAGTCATCGACTGGTCATGTCATGTTTCATCAAGTCTGAAAAGCCTACTACAACTACTACTATGCCACAACACATGCGTCATCAAGTGTACGGTCATCGACGGACAGCTACAATTTATATCCACTTGATGTTAATAAGACATATCCCATTTTTTACGCAGCAACTCTCAACCTCACTTCCAACTGGGTCCCGCCATAAGAAACTTGCACGCGTTAGCCGGAGGCCGAAGAGCTGAGAAATGGGTCTCGAAGGGGGGGCTCGATGAGACCTAACGTCTCCGCCTTCATCGAGTCACTCGCAGTCATCAACACATCCCTCAACACGATCTAGCACAACCCCAAAAATCTCGTCGTACAGCCACCTGCCTTATCCTCTACATTTCCCCTTTTAATTATCGCCAATTTTATGGCCGTGTCAAACTTCATACATAGAAATTGTGTATGCGCCCTTTGCATGTGGCTCAATACAGAACTGCCATGCATGGCCTTGGAAAAAAAGTGGCGTACCGTGCGCGTGTCGCGGTGCACGGTGCAGTAGCCTACACGGCGTGTTGCACGGTGGTGCAACGAAACGTGCCTTGCTTCCATTCACCTTAACTATAGACCCCCCTCTCTGCATACCCACTCTCACTCTCGCTCACTCTCCTCACGCAACCCTCTCCACTATCCCACCAACTTCTGCAAACTCCCAAGAAAACCCCGTCCGCGCCGGTGATGGCAGAGGAGGATACGGTAGCCATCGACGCCTCCAAGGCCGCCGGCGAGGAGGCCCCCGTCTCCGTCCTGGTCCACCTCGACGCGTTGAAAGCAGCCGCTGTCCCTGTCCAGGCCCCCGTCGAGGCATCCACGGCAGCCGTCGTTCCCATCCAGGCCCCTGTCCCCCTCTACCGACGTAGCCGCTGGCGAGGAGGCCCCTGCCAGTCACGAGCAGATCTAGCTCTTCTGGGACCCCTATGATCCAGAGGAGGACATCGCTCCGGTGAACTCCTACGACACCGGCAACGACGACCCATGGTTGGAGGTAACTAGGGTTTGCTCCCCTTCCCTAGTTCTTCTCCTGTTCCCATCGTAGGATGCTAGATCTTGGTTTATTAGGATTCACTTGCTCGCATTTCGATGCTCGATCTTCTTACATCATCTAATCCTCCCTCTTCCTTTTCTTCCAATAGGTTTACAGCATCGACATCTGCAGCGATGATGAGTCCAGGCAAACCAAGACTCGTCAGGTGCTGAGGAGGCTGTATGCCGGCCAGTATGATGCCTTCTTCGGTGGCAACGTCTACATTTGCCCCTTCTGCAGGACGAGACTCGCCGGCACTGACTTCAACTGCGTCGTGATGCATGCAGAGGGCCCGAGCTCCGGCACCCCCAAAGTCGGCCAGACCGTGAACGTCAATGCCTACATCGCTGAACACCAGGCCCTCGGCATTCACCTCCGAAACCTCTAGCGAGTGGCCATCGAAGAGGGTCGCATGCCTCCGATCAAGCCGAAGGCCCCCAAGATCAAGGGACTGGGCAGCAAGAAGTGGAGGAAGTGCCAGAGAGAGGAGGCGGAGGCATAGGTGCATGCAAGGAGGGGTTGAACGTGTCTGCTGCTGCTGCTAAGCATCTTCTTTTGATTTTCTATATTTTGCGTGTATCCTATTTCTGCACGCAGGGAAGGGGTTGAATGTATTCAACCTCGTTAAGCAACCTCCTTTCTATCGCTATATCCTATTTAGCTGCGCGTAGCTATATCTACATTTGTTTTGTTTTCTGAATGAATGTCTTCTGCCTGGTGTGATTTGCTTCTCTAGATTTGCTACCAGATCGGAGGCAAAAAGAGGTCCAAAAGGGAACAAATGATCGAAGAGAGAAGCTGCTCTAGATTTGCTACCAATTTGGGCAAAATGAAACATATCTGTTTAGCGAGAGAGGAAAAAGGTACTCTTTCAAACTCCTAGTTAACGAGCTACCATCTTGACAAGCTACCAGACACATACTGAAATATAACATAAAGAAGTAAAATTTATTTTACTACTCTCACTTGAGGTGCTAGCCATCTTGGCAAGCTAACTGATTTCCACAAAAAAGAAACACAACATAATGGAGTAAAGTTTAATTCACTTCTCATCAGACCACTTGAGGCGCTTGCCATCGTTCCTAGGCGACCAACTGTGATCATTCCAGGTGGATCTTACATTATTGTCCCTTCACATCTCACGAAATGCAAGTTCGTCCCACCTGGGATCTGACTTGGCTTCCCTATCTTCAGCATCCTGCGACACAATTAGCGGTGCATCACCGGCCTGATTGTTGCCGCTAGAAGATGTTGCCTCTCTGTTTGCTGCTTCTGCTTCAGCCGCAACCTCTCTGTCAGCTGCTTCTACAGCCTCTCTGTCAGCTGCTTCAAATGCGGCCATTTTATTTGCATATGCAGCTTCAAACTTAGCTATTCTGCATTTTCTACAAAGGGCTCCCCTAAGCTCGTCTTCCCACTTGCAAATAGGGCAAAACACAAGGTAACATAGAAAGAAGTGGATCTTCTTGTATAGCTGGTAGGTCACGTAAGCATCTATGGCTGCATACTTCAGGTTTATATCAGAAAACAGCCACTCCTCCTAGAAATTATGCCCATCCGTAGGGAAAATCTGCCTTCATTCTGTTGTACGACTCATCGAGGATTCTAGTTGCGAGTGTAGCCATTCCATCCTTCCTCGAGCCCCCTATGATCTTGACAAGACTCTGAATATTGATCCAGTTGTGCGCATGAATTGTAATTCTCTCTTGATGAAATTTCAAAAAAACAGTTGTATTGTCGATAGTGCAGAAAACAATTCCTTTTTCTACAAGGAACTAGCGCAGCGCCGGACAATTCATGTCAGTCCTGAAATTATGTAGTTTTTCATCACCAAAATTTGTAACTACAAATGTTTTGTCAATGCAAGATCATCATCTGAATATAATTTTAAAAAGTTTAGTAAATGCAAGATCAAGGCTCTCAACATTGGCTTGTCATAATTTATTTGGTCCTAAATAAAATTCAGTAGTTGCAAGATGAGCAAATGGATAAAGAACAAGAGTAGAAAACCCTAAAATCGGTTAACTACAGAGAGCAGATCTACAAACCGGGAGAAGTGGTAGACGAGGACGTGTTTCCTCATGGCTAGTTGAATGATGGCGACTTCATTCTAATCATATGGGTTCTTTGGGGTGTACTCGAGGTCCAATCCCACAAACTTGTCCTCATCTTTCTCAAGCCAACCCTTGTACATCCCCAGGACTCGCACCACTGTCTCCTCCTCATTGGTGTAGACGACATCTATCTTATTATTGTCATGGGTAGTGAAGCTTGTCTCTAGAGTGCGACGACCTTCCATGGCAGCAAGGAGAAGACAGAAAGAAGACAGATGATAGGATGAAGAAGAGTGGTTTCTATGAGATAGGGGAATGGTGGAACCATCAATGCATTTCTAAGGTAGTGGTGAACGACGGGGACGGAAGTCCAATGGAGAGACGCATGGTGGTGGCTGTTCCAGCTTCTGAGTAAACAAAAAATAATTATAACGATGATATATGTGCCCTGTTTTGTCACGTCAATACACTGGGCCAGTCGTGTTGTCCTATCCACTGCCCCAGCACTGCAAGCCTACGTGACAACCACCATGCCTAAGCGATAGGAGCGACATAACATCGAAAAATGACATAGGAGGGGCCAACTTGACGGCCGTTAGCCTGATATTTTGTATTGAAACGTAAAGTTGAATTCATGCCAAAAAGACCCTCTAAGTATTTGGCACGCCAACTATGGTCATCGCGGCTGATTACAAGCAACTTGGGTACCGCGTTGCCTGGGCGCCTCTTGAAATTTCGGGCCGCAAAATGATATTCTCCGTTTGATGGCACCGTCGATGGGGTTAAGTAGAGATCCCCTGTGCGGTAATTTCTCCACATATCTTCTTCCCCCGCGCGCACAACCTCCATTGTTGCTTCCTGTTGCTACATTGCTCGCACCCTTTTTGTGGCGCTGGACCAACTTCGTATGTTCCCAAGGCGCCAGATGGGCAAGATTGCCGCTGCATCGCAAGCGCCAGATGGGCAAGAAGAAGGGATCCTCCACCGCTGGATCGGCGGCTGCCGCTATTGCGGCCAAGAAGAAAGGCGTCGCTGCCACAGGCACCAGCGATGCCGCTGGAGTTAGAAAGAAGAAGGGCGCGGGGACCCGCGTCACCAATGGGTCATGGCGCCCATCCATCATCAAGCCCTCAGAGCTTTTCACCCAACGCCGGGATGGAACGCTCTCTGATGTGGAGGAGGACTCCCGCGTTCCCGGCGATGAGGTAATCCCTAGTCCTCCTGCGGGGTTTCGAGTGATGTTCCTCGTGTTCCTCATTCTTGGTCTTTCTCTCCCCTTCATCTATTTGTTAGGGGTTTACTTTGTTTCTACGGGCTCCAGGTGCACCAGCTGTCCCCAAACTCTATTCTCCACATCGCCTGCTTCATTACTCTTTGTGAGTGCTGGCTCAGAATGGAGCCACGCTTCGGCCTCTTCAAAAAGCTCTTTGAGCTCAAACGCCAGTCGGCTTCGGGTTCGGTAGTCTATGATATAGGAGGCTACTGGATCCATGTTGACTCCAACATCACCTATTTCTCCATCAATCTCACTACGTTTGTCCAAGGATGGAGGGAGAAGTGGTTCTATATCCGTGACCAGAAGGCCGATGGAGAGCACTTCGGACTCGCGCCCTTCGATCCGGTGGCGGCCTGCAAGAGGAGGAGGTCCTGGAAAAACGTTGTGATGCTCGGGAAAGTTGAGGAAACAAAGACTTCCAGACATGTTAGAGGGATCCACATTGTGGCGTGAGCGGCATCGTCGTGACAGGTCGTGGCTGTCATCGCTGGAGGTATGCCCACGTCAGACATTTTATGCGGATTATCAAAGGTACTCAAACAGGGTACTCTGATAAATTTAGGAAAACCCCAATATCTAGACAACCTAGTTAGTCTATCGGCCAGCTATGCATGCTATGTATGCATGATATATTATACTATGGGATTTCTATTTTTTTGCGCCTGGTTCGTTAGTTGTACTCAGGTTTCCCCAGCCGCTTAACTTTTCCTCACTTCTGCCCTTCTCCTTCTCGGAAACCCATCTAAGAGCTCGAACGGCAGCTGCAGTTAGGTTGATCATTGGCTGATGTGTGGGGCCGTGCGGTCTGGGACCACGTGGGGTCATTTGGTCAGGAACGTGTTATGCTGATGTGTGGGACCGTGCCATGTGGGACTGCATAGGGCCGGTTTATTGGGAATGCATTATGGGGGACGTGGTGTGGGACCATGTGGGCCGTGTTTGATGGTTACATGCGCCCTGTAGCCTAAAATTGAAGTTTTCTTTTTTCTTATTTTTATGATTGGCCTTTTTAAGAGCGCCTTTTCCCCTCTCTCTCGCTAACAGTTGTGTTTTTGCCCAAAAAGGTAGTGAATCTAGAGCAGCTTTTCTCTTCATTCATTATTTCTTTTGGCCCTTGTTTTCCCCCCCAATCGGTAGCAAATCTAGAGCAGCAAATCTAACCAACACCATAAATAAATTTAGTAAACAAAGCATATGTATATAAAGCAGCTAACATAGGATATATAGTATGGTACTCAACGAGGTTCGACAATTAGGCTGCTTAGCAGCGGAAGTGGACAAGTTCAACAAAGAAAAGACAAAACAAGAGGCTTTACAGCAGCAGTAGCACAAGATTAGTGCCCCCCTCATGGCCTCCGCCTCCTCCCTCTGGCGCCTCCTCCACTTCTTGCTACCTAGTCCCTTGACCTTGGGCGCCTTGGGCTTGATCGAGGACATGCGACCCTCCTTGAGGTCCACCTTCTAGAGGTTGCGGAGGTGAAGACCGAGCGCCTGGTGCTTGGCTATGAAGCCGTGGACATTCATGGACTCGCCGCAGGTCCTCACGTCCTCGGCATGCTTCACGGGGGAGTTGAAGTCGGTGGTGCGGAGCCTCCTAGTGGTGAAGAAGGGGCACCTGTAGACGTCGTCCGTAAAAGAAGTTGCCGTACTAGCCAGACTTCAGCCTCCTCGGCACATGACGAGTCTTGGTGTCCTTGGACTCGTCGTCGCTGCAGATGTCGCTGCTATCCTCCTATTGGAAAAATAGTAGTGTGCAATAAGGAAATGATTGCGATACCTTGATTATCGGGATTGATTATTTGCATAAATTAACCGATTGAGATCCCGTGATTATTCCTCAAATATCAAACCAAATCGAATACTAATCCCAACTATGAACAGGGGGATTCAAATATGAACAGGGGGATTCCTCGAAAATACGAATAGGGGGATTCATCAAAATATGAGATCTAACACAAGAGGATTATCTACTATAAAAAATACAAATAGCCGAACCCTAATAAAATACAATCTATCATCCAACAATGGGAATGGGGAAGTACAAGGAAAAGGGAGAAAACCCTGGTTACCTCCGACCATGGGTCGGCGATGCTGCTGTTGTAGGGGTTCTTCGGCCTTATGTAATCAACCTCCTCGTAGGGGTCCCAACTGAGCGGGATCTGCCCGAGACCGGCGGGGCCTCCTCGCCAGCTGCTACAACAGAAGCAGGGATGGGGGTCTAGACGGGGATGGTGGCTGTCTTCGATGCCTCGACGGGGGCATGTACGGGGACGGGGGCCTTCTCGCGGGCAGCCTTGCAGGCACCGATATCCACCGCACCTTTTTTCTCCATCGTTGGCGAGGTTGGGGTTTTCTTGGGGGTTTGCAGAAGGTGATGGGACAGTGGAGACAGTTGAGTGAGTGATGAGTGAGAGTGAGGAGGCCTCTATACTCAACAGAGAGTCAACAAATGGGTTTTAACTATCTAATTGAGTCATTTTATGCACAACAAATTCAAAAAGATCAAAACATAGTGGCATCTACCCAGGGAGTCTTATTATGTGAACTGCCACCATAAGAAATGTACATAAATCAAGTTTTAACCTAAATCACAACTTCTCAAATCACCTACTATCTATGAAGGTTCATGGATTTCTACTCAAGCCTCTTCCCAAAACATCCCTCCCAAAACATAGTTTGTTTCAATGAGGCAATAATTGTCAAACTGGTGTATATTTAAATTGCAAATAGTTTGATGTATGCCAAGATGTATTTTATTGTATAAAAGACACATTTTAAATTTTTTAAATCTCTTTCTATTTTCTATTTGAACCCCTTTGTCAGTTTTGCCCTTGGTTCTTAAGTTCTACTCAATTTTGCCCTTGGTTCTTACGTTCTACTTAGTTTCCCCTCTCTTGGTCACAATCTCTCACACATGTGCTCATCTTGGCTGCTACTCTTTGATTGGTTGACACAGTTGTCATGCGGATCGTGCCCACCAACCGTTGATCCTCTGTGATCTAGCGGACAGGATAACCCCTATATCTGTCGGGGGGCACCCCTCTATCCATGCAAAATAACGAGTTTGCCACTAGTACGTTAACTCCATAAACAAATGAATTTGAATATAATTTGAAAGGAAGGTGTATAATTTGTGCATTGCATTCCACTCTATGAGAATGATAATCTCTCAAGATTTACTTAGCACAATATTATCACGTATTAAGTGCGATTTCAAAGAGTTCCAATGTGTATGATTTTTGGCTATGCAAGTTTATACATTACGTTCCACTCTATGAAAATGGGGGAGGAAATGATAATCTCTCAATATTTTGCTAGCACATCATTATCTCGTTATTAAGTGCGATTTCACAGTGTTCAAAGATTTAAAATTTTCATATACGCAAGTTTATGCATTATATTTCACTCCATGGAAATGATAAATTATTAGGATTTTATTAGCACAACGTTATCATGTCCTAAGTGCGATTTCAAAGAGTTCAAAGGTGTATAATTTTTGTATATGCAAGTTTATGCATTACATTCCACTATATGAAAATGATAATCTCTCAAGATTTTCTTAGCATAACATTATCGCGTATTAAGTGCGATTTCAAAGAGTTCAATTGTGTATAATTTTCGTATATGCAAGTTTATGCATTACATTCCACTCTATGAAAATGGGGGAGAAAATGATAATCTCTTAAAATTTTGTTAGCACATCATTATCATGTATTAAGTGCGATTTCAAAGTGTTCGAAGGTTTATAATTTTCATATATGCAAGTTTATGCATTATATTTCACTCCATGGAAATGATAAATGATCAGGATTTTATTAGCACAACATTATCATGTCCTAAGTGCGATTTCAAAGAATTCAAAGGTGTATAATTTTCGTATATGCATTACATTTCACTATATGAAAATGAAGCTAGACAAAGCGCCATCGTCATTGGAGAAGAAGAATAAAGGGGAGGCAACAACACGGGCATGGCAGCGGGGCTAGCTTGGGGTCCCATCTTGCAATGCCAACCTAGGTAAGCTGTGGATCCGGCGCTCACGTGGATAAGCTATGGATCCGATGCTGATCTGGATAAGAGGAGAGAGGTCTCCACTATGAGAATTGAACGGGGCCCCACTTGTCAACATGTAATGGCAAGGGTACACTACGGGACCCGACAGAACGCGGCCCTACTTGTCAGCACGTAACGGTGAGGCTCCACTACGGGACCCGACAAAACGGGCTTGTTGGTTTGCGGCCCAAAAGTTCCCTAGCGAGTGCATCACGGTACCTAAGTTGCCTGAAATTGCCGCATTTCGCAAAGTTGGGATGCCAACTACCGAGAGGGGCCATTTCGAAGAAAACTCATCTCACACCTACCAAATTCAAACATTCCATTAAACTGCCTCGTGAAGTAGACGGTCGGGACCCACATGTCAGTAATCTATCCGTGATGCGAGCGCCAACGCGGCAACCTCTTAGTCGAATCGAGGAACTAAGTGGCTTGGTGCATTGACCAATTTCACAAATCTTCTCCCTCCTTTCCCCTAGCACCGGCGGTGTCAAAATCCACCCTCCAAGTAGAACGATCCCTTCGGACATTTTACTTCTGGTGCCAAGTTGCTGCGCCCATTCGCTGTTCCCGAGCTCCAATGCTGCACGCCTCCACCGCCGTTGCGAGGCTCTAGCCCGCCTCCGCCGCCTTCGAGCTAAGCAGCATGGAGGATGGCAGATCCTACTACCGAGGAAGAAGTAGTTCTGGCTAATTGCGGGTGGAGTTACCGCTGTATACAGTAGGTGTGAGATGGGTTGAGATATTGTTTAGGTTGGTTGCAATTTCGGTTGTGGTTAGTGCGAGTGCAAATTTTATGCCTCATTTTATTACTATCAAGTTTACTAAGGATTGTAATAATCTGTTGTAATTCATAGTTGTAAGTTGTTTGAGGATTGTTAGAAACCCAGCATCTATCAGAATTACTACACAAACATGAAAAAACAGTTAAATTGTAAGAGGTACAACACATGATCTTGTGGAAACAGGGAGAACATCCATTGTATTACATGTGCACCACATAGAACTTGCATAATTCATAGACGTTCACTACAAAAAAACTGAACACACAAAGAGCTGACCTGAAGAGAATACATCAGGAGTAGGCCCACACGATCCATCAATCTGACAGATAGTCATCGTAGTAATCGTAGTGGTTGTTTCCATCCTCATCATAAGGCGGCACCATCTCTAGGTCAGAATGCTCGTAAATTTTGCAATACTCCGCCAGCAATCTTACGTGTTAGAAAGGACAGTCATTCATGTGTAATCCTCCTACTCCATACACATATACAACCCTTGGCTCCTCTTACCATGGAAGAGCCTCAAAGTTGTAAGATCTAATCTCGGATACGTCCGCATAGTATATGTTGCCTGTCTGCACCGTGGGTACCCTGGCACTGTCGACGCAGACGCACCGATTGTGAGCAACGAAGAAAGCACGACTTCCGATGCATCTGACCGGCTGAAGGACACGGTTCTGGGTATCAACCCGGTAAACAACCGGCCTGCTGCCGTAGACCAGTCCAATCACAATGAACAATAGCTCTCTGTCGGACTCGCCGAGGTAAAAATGATTCTCCAGGAACTGGTAGCCCGGAACAGGGCCTGCAATGGTGGGATGTATCTCCAGGGTCCATGCGGAGCGCTACAGCTGGACATCTCCATGAGCAGCACCACACGTAGTCGAGAGGACATACACGTATTTGTCTGCGATGAAAATAGCACTGGCGTAAGAAGTCATGCTCCGGAGTTCTGCGAAGTCATACAGCGAGTATGACCCTTCGCCAAAGACCGGTCGTCTCCCTTCCTCCGTGTCCTCATCTACCCACTCAATGTTGTTGTGTAGATGGTTTGATGTAAACACCATCAACGACGAGAACATCGTCACAGCGACAGAAGCCACCTGCTCGGTCGGTATCTCCACCCTCAGGCGCTTGATAGCACCCGAGAAGGGGTTTTACAATCGGGTCTTGTATGGCTGCACCCTGTGTCCAAGCACAAGTAGGCCGCCGGATGTGCTACCCACATAAAAGTACCTTCAAGAGGAGAAATAGAGATTCAGTAAGGGTAAACAGACTGAGATTCAATCAAAGTAAACCAACTAGTAGACGAAGAAATAGAACTTGAAAAACAGATAGTATAGGAGGCAATGCAAAAAAGGATCACATATATACAGATGAATATCAACAAAGCACCTGCGAATAACCCGACTAATCTTCTTCTCAAGGTGGCAGCTAGTTCTCACGTTTAGCAACGTGACGGTGGCATCGTCTACCGGATACTCCTCCAATAACTAGTGCTCTAGAACAATCCAATTGACTGGCATAAAGCGCTCCTCCGTGCAGCCGCATCAGGCGTTGCATACTACCCGGAAGGCGGTGTAGTAGTCAAAGTTGTCCGTCGAAAGGAAGATGTCACCTATCTTCTAGATGAGTCCCTCAGGGAGACTAGCCCACGGTGAGTCCTACTGCTTCTTGCCGGCCATGGATGATGGCGTTCGTGTGGTCTCGGTCCCGTTAACAGGCAGAGGAAGCGGTTCTAGAGACACGAATTTAAAAAAACATCTGTGAAAGCCTAGCGAAGCGTCTGGAAATGAGACGACGGCATGCACACAACCACTGCAACCGCAACCGTGTTTCATCAAACTGGCACGGGCACGCGCCTGGCCTATGTACGCACACTAATTACAGACAACAGACGTGCACACTAGCGTACGACCCCTGGGAGCAAGTGAATGTGTAGGATTATACTAGTAGTAGAATCATAACCTCATTGTATATAATTATCCCTAGGAGCACGCGAATGTGTAGAATGTGTAGAAAAAATTGCAGGTAACACCAACATTCGTGGAATTTGATGCACAGAACACAGAAACATAATTTGTGGCTTAAATTTTTGCACCTGGACCAAATGAACTGCTTAACATAACAAGATGAACAAGCGAGAATCTAATTGTTCATAATCATACACCATTATTCATACTTGCCAGCTATATTTATTTATTTATCCCGCATGCTGGTCGGGGAGGGCAGCGTGCCGGTGGCGGATGGGAGGATGGGGCACAACAAAATGTGTTTGTGCCATTTGCACGCAGGTGGGAAAAGAGGCTTCGCAGGAAAAAAAGAGAAGTAAATTGGACGTGACACTGGCAGGTGGGCCCAAGGAACGCTGACCCTGGCAAGTGGGAGCGCGTGGTATTTCCTGTTTGTCCAAAGCAAGTAGATGGTAAGCGTGGCCAATCATGTCACAAAACAGTCTACTCGTGGAGCACTCTTACGAAGAATCATCACAATCGTCCAATCGCCCCAATCGAGTTAGCGAAATCGAGTTAGCGACAACGGCTACCACGGATCATGGGCATCTCTCGCTCCAAATGTTTTATGCGGTCGCGAAATCGAGTTAGCGACAACGGCTCCTCCACCTTTGAACGTGGTTGCGCCACAGGTTCATCGGTGGGAGTTGAGTCAGATGGAACACTCGAAGGACCTTATTATAAGCAGAATAAGAAGAAAATAAGGCCAACTATTTATAAATAAATGCCAGCATAAGAAACATCAAGGTTTAGCAAGTCTCAAAAGGGGAACCCCCACAAGGTACAATTTATCAGGAAAATCTAGACTATTACAGAAGGCAATTAAGCATCAGACTGCAGCTAGGTGTTGGCACTCGGGGGCTTCTTCGAGTCTATGGTAGTCTCTGATGCCACATTCTTCTCGACTACAGCCTATGATGCCGTGGCATTCGCTGTCTTCAACCGCCGCAGTTCCGACAAATATTTGGCGAGTGTCTCAAAGAGTTGAGTCCCATATTTACTGTAGCTAGTGGCAAAAGGAGAAAACACTACCTGCTGGCCATCCGTGGTGACCGGCATCACCGATGACACTTGGCTAGGGTTTAGATCTAGCCCATGAGCTCGCGTCATTGCAAGTCCCATGGTAGCTCCAACTCCTCGCTGTGCGTTCTTGAAGTCCATGGGCACGCCTCCTGCAAAGTACTCCACCAAGCCATCGAGATCCTCGATCAGCTTGGCCTTGGGGACCATCTCCTCTCGAAGACGCCCAAGGACGTCCTTGGCCTTCTCAACCGAGTCTTTGACAGCGACACTCTGGTCTTCGACTACAGCCACGACACCAGCCAAAGCATCTGACCGGGCCAAAGCCTAGTCGTCGAAGTGCTGCTAACTCGTGTATTAACAAGCTTGTTGGTAAACCCCAAGAGGAAGGTATGATGAGCACAACAGTAAGTTTTCCCTTAGTTATGAAACCAAGGTTATCGAACCAGTAGGAGCAAGGAAAAACCTCCAAGGTGTTGTTTCCAACTTGGAATCCTACACAACACAACCACAGAACTTTTCCCCCAACTTACAGTGAGGTTGTCAATCTCACCGGTTTTGCTGAAAACAAAGGATTAAACGTATTGTGTGGAAGGTAGTAATTGCTTGCAGAAAGTAAACAAAGAACAATAAATATCTTGTAGATTGATGGCAAAAGAATGGACCGGGGTCCATAGTTCACTAGAGGTGATTCTCCTTAAGATAGATAACATGTTGGGTGAACAAATTACAGCGGGGCAATTGACAAACATCGAGAAAGCATACATGCATATACTAATCATCTTGACTCCTACGAGATTTTATTGGGCATTAGAAAATTATACATAGACCATAATCCAACTGCATCTATGACTAATAATCCACCTTCAGTTTATCATCCGAACCCCATCCAGTATTAAGTTGCAAGCAACAAATAATTGCATTAAGCAAAGTGTGTCAAGTAAACAATACGATTGTTCTATGAACAAATGATTGCTGCTTTATCCCTAGTAGCAACAACACATCTAGTACCTTAGAGATTTCTGTCACTTCCCCAGATTACTAGAGGCATGAACCCACTATTGAGCATAAATACTCCCTCTTGGAGTTGCTAGCATCTACTCGGCCAAGACAGCTACTAACAACGGAAAGCATGCAAGATCACAAATAACATAGACATGATAGAATCAATAATCAATCTGAAATAGCATCTCAATATCCATCGGATCCCCACAAACGCAACATGTAATATTACAAATAGATGATCTTGATCATGAACGGAGCTCACAAGATCTAGACATGGAACACAAAGGAGAAGAACCAACCATCTAGCTACTACATGGACCCATAGTCCAGGGATGAACTACTCACGCATCACACCAGAGGCAGTCATGGTGATGTAGAAGGCCTCTAGGGTGATCTCTCACCTCCGGCAGGGTGCCGGGAAGAGATTCAGATCCCTCCCAATCTAGGGATGGAGATGGCGGCGGCTATAGACTCTTTCGTGGAATTTCGATCGGGTACTTAGGGTTTTCGTCCTGGAGGCAATATATAGGTGAAGGGGCAAGGTCGGTGGAGTACCAGGGGGCCCATACCCCTGGTGGAGCGGCTAGGGCTGGCCGTGCCACCACTAGGTGTGGCCGCCCTGGCTCTCCTCTTCGTCTCCCCTCCGGACTCCGTATTCCTTCTAGTGAAATATTGACTTGGGATTTTGTCCGGTCCAATTCCGAGAATATTTCCTTACTAGCTTTTTTGAAACCAAAAACAGCAGAAAACAGGCAACTGGCACTATGGCATCTTGTTAATAGGTTAGTTCCAGAAAATGTGTAAAAATACTCGAAAGTGTGGACAAAACATAAGAAAGTAGATATAAAACAAGCATGGAACATCAAAAATTATAGATACGTTTGGAACGTATCAACATCCCCAAGCTTAACTCCTACTCGTCCTCGAGTAGGTAAGTGATATAAAAGAATAATTTTTGAGGTGACATGCTCCATCATAATCTTGATCAAAGTATTTGTAAACATTGATAGCTGGGATCATAGTACTTTACCATAGCATGAAAGATATAGTTCTAACAATAAGACATATCAACTATGTTATAACATGAAAAGGTACAAACAAAAGATTCATGAATAACAATGCTTTGCAAGACGTTTGTTTGTTTCACATATAGAAAACATAATGAGAATGGTATTCAGCTTGTCCCTCATAGTGTAGCAAAACATAAATGCATAGGACACCTTTAAAGTTCATAAGGGTGACTAGATACAAATAGTTTAAGAACAAGCAATATCAAAGTTATGAATCAATCAACAAGTCTTGGGAAAATGCACATTAAACTAAGAATGGCCACTATGCTCTCTCAATAGGTGCATAAAGATAGAAGATGGCGACTCAACATAAAAGTAAAAGAAAGGCCTTCATAGAAGGAAGCGGGGATTCAAGTCTCATAAAGAGCTTCCAAAAATTATGGTACTTGTTAGCTTTCAGCTCTCATTTCCCCTATCATAAGCATCTTTAGGTGATTAAGGTTAAAGTGAACAAATATGAGGATATGCTTGACAAGTTATAAGCTGAAAATCTCATGCCCCTTATTTACAAGTATCGTTCTTCATGCTACTAAGTAAGTTCTTGTCATTGTAAGTACATGTGTATCATAGAGAACTACCAACAGGGTACCCCTTGCCCAATGATACGGAAGAATCCCCATATCAAAATGACAAGGCAAGCAGACAATGAGCGTCTTAGCATCCTTTTATTTCCTATTTGCATAGGCCTCTTTTTTTCTTTTTTTCCTTTTTTATTTCTTTCTATTTTTTTCTTTCCTATTTGCATAGGTTTCTTTTTTATAGAGGATGCTTCATAGATTTCTCACTATGGTTATGCTGCAGGTTTCCACCATGATTAGGCATGGATTAGACCAGCCGCCCAGGCGTTTCTCTAACACATATACGAACTCCATGAGCCTTACAAGCTCCCCTTTCATTTCACACCACCAGGATCCATAAGCAAAAGGACATGATATCAACTAAATAAAGTGCAATGTTGAAAGCGTTCCCCATGAAATCATGGTTCTGCTAATTCACAACTTACAAACGCAAGCATATACGCAACATAGATGGGCACAATGGTTCAGGTTTATTAAGTGCAAGAAAAGTAAAGTGTGCCATGAAGTTTGTGTGAGCTTTAATCACTAGTTTTCACATAACAAGTTTAATTCGGAAGGTAGATAAAAACATGAATATACTTGGAATAGCAATAATGCTAATAGGTAGGTATGGTGGACCCTTTGGAATAACTTGGTTTTATTTGGAGTTGGATGCATGAGTGGAACTCATACTCGGTATATGTGGAGGCTAGCAAAAGACTGGGAGCGACCAACTAAGAGAGCAATAATGGCCATAATCATGCAAAGCGATAAAACATTATTGATTAAAGCATAAAGTGATATTACAAGACGAAGATCATAGAGGCTATGGTGACTTGGTATAGTCTTAACATGGTGTGAGCATGCGCCAAGTCAACTCAAATAAAGCATCAAAGGAGAATACCACAATATTATACTTTTATATGCTAAAACAACGCATGATTCTTTCAAGCTACATTAAGCAATCTCAATTATTTGTAACAAGTCATGCTACAGCAATAATCACTAAGCATAAAGCCAAAATAATATCAAGCATGACATGATAAAGTCTAAGTCACAGTTAAAAACAAGCTCCTTTTATACCACTTAAGCATGAACTTTCCTACTCTTTTCCAATCCAAATCAACTTATTGAAAACTAATGTATGAGTGCGGGGGTCTAACCAATTTATTTAAGCAAACTAAGCAAACAAAAACTAAAAAAATGAAGACACTCCAAGAACAACACAATTGTGCATGAACCAATAAAAATGAAGTGTTTGGAAGAAACCTGAAATTTTTATTGATGAAGAAGGGGATGCCTTGGGCATCCCCAAGCTTTGACATTTGTACTTCTTGAATATTTCTTGGGGTGACACGGGTGGCATCCCCAAGCTTGAGCTTTTTTCCATACTTCATCTTATCACATTACTCTTCCCTACACTTTAAATTTTCCTTCATACAAAACTTGACACGATCTTCATTAGCAACATTAGTGTACTCAAGATAATAAGTCTTGTTGGTTCAGTTCCAATACAAGTAAAACTTCCATTAAACACAAGATACGGTAGCACTTCCTTTGAAAAGTTTAAATGATCAAAGAGAACTCAAAGAGAAAGAAATTAAGAGGCAAATGCAAGTAATGGCAGAAATCTGTCAAAACAGACCAGCAGGTAAAAACCAATTTTTAGAAGACCTTCTGTTGCTCAAATAGAAAAGTGTTGAACTAACAAAAGTTAGATAACAACCTGGGGAATAAGCACAAAAAATTACAGCTCAACCCGACGTACAAAGATTTTTCACAAATTTTTACAGCAAAGGACAAAAATCTGTTTCGGGACAGCAACTTTCCCAAGTCTTACTTCTCTCTCATTAGAGGTTACTCTTGGCACAAAAACCACACGAAAAATGGTAAGGAGAGGCTATTACTGAAGCAATAACTTCCAAGACTCAACAAAAGATTCCTAACGAAATTTGGGTTATCTCCCAATAAGTGCTTTTCTTTAACGCCTTTGAGCTAGGCATAAGAAGCAAGAGAAGAATCAAGTATTCTCAAATGAAGAAGCATTAAGAGTAATACCAGAAATTTCTTCAACAAGGCAAGGTATCTCATCCAAATAAGTTCTAGAGGATCCTTTCTCACTACTCTTGGGTTCACTATTTTCATCAAATGGGTTTTTGGGAACAATCCAATCAAAATTCTTCTCTAAGGCTTCATGCATTCCTACAAGTTTAAAAGGTATTGGTATTTTAATTTCCTCTCCATTAGGTTTGATTTTATCCATATTTTCCTGTGTACCAATAACATCTACACATGATCCTAGCATATTAAAATGATCGAAGACCTTTCTAGCTTCTTTAGCAACATCATAAAATTCTTTAAGAAAAGTCTCTAGGATAAATTCTCTCTTTTAAGTATCCCTAATATATTTAAGTTTAAGAAACATTACTTGTATTATGGGGTTAAGGTTAACAAACCTAGCTTCCAACATGTGAACTAAAGAAGCAACAGCAATTTCATAATTTGGAGCAAGTTCTGCTAGGGATCTATCCTCAATATCCTCATGCTTACTAACATGATTAAAGAATTATTCAATATTATGTTTCCCAATTATAGAGCCACTACCTATTGAAAGGTCTTTCAGGGTGAACTTAGGGGTCAACATGGTGAGCTAAGAACAAGGTAACAACTATAGAAACAATTTTTTGTGTTTTTAATATAAAGAAGCAAACTAGTACTACAATTTTTGGTGTGTTTTTGATAAAAGAAACAAGCAAACAAAGTAGAAATAAACTAAGCAAAACAAATAAAACAAAGTAAAGAGATTGGTTATGAGGGACTCCCCTTGTGAAGATGTCCTTGACTCCCCGGCAACGGCGCTACAAAAAGTCTTGCTAATCGGCTCAACACGTATCGAGCTCGTTGGGGAACCCCAAGAGGAAGGTATGATGAGCACAGCAGCAAGTTTTACCTCAGTTATGAAACCAAGGTTATCGAACTAGTAGGAGCAAGGAAACACCTCCAAGGTGTTGTTTCCAACTTGGAATCCTGCACAACACAACCACAGAACTTTGCCCCAACTTACAGTGAGGTTGTCAATCTCACCGGTTTTGCTAAAAACAAAGGATTAAACGTATTGTGTGGAACATAGTAATTGCTTGCATAAAGTAAACAGAGAACAGTAAATAGCTTGTCGATTGATGGTAAAAGAATGGACCGGGGTCCATAGTTCACTAGAGGTGATTCTCCTTAAGATAGATAACATGTTGGGTGAACAAATTACAACGGGCCAATTGACAAACATCGAGAAAGCATACATGCATATACTAATCATCTTGACTCCTATGAGATTTGATTGGGCATTACAACATTATACATAGACCATAATCCAACTGCATCTATGACTAATAATCCACCTTCAGGTTATCATCCAAACCCCATCCAGTATTAAGTTGCAGCAATAGATAATTGCATTAAGCAAAGTGTGTAAAGTAAACAATATGATTGTTCTATGAACATAGGATTGTTGTTTTCTCCCTAGTAGCAACAGCACATCTAGTACCTTTGATATTTATGTCACTTCCCCAGATTACTAGAGGCATCAACCCACTATCGAGCATAAATACTCCCTCTTGGAGTTGCTAGCATCTACTTGGCCAAGATAGCTACTAACAACGGAAAGCATGCAAGATCACAAATAACATAGACATGATAGAATCAATAATCAATCTGAAATAGCATCTCAATATCCATTGGATCCCCGCAAACACAACATGTAAGATTACAAATAGATGATCTTGACTATGAACGGAGCTCACAAGATCTAAACATGGAGCACAAAGGAGAACAACCAACCATCTAGCTACTACATGGACCCGTAGTCCAGGGATGAAGTACTCACGCATCACACTGGAGGCAGTCATGGTGATGAAGAAGGACTACAGGGTGATCTCTCCTCTCTGGCAGGGTGCCGGGAAGAGCTTCAGATCCCTCATGGTCTAGGGATGGAGATGGCGGTGGCTACAGACTCTTTCGTGGAATTTTGATCGGGTACTTAGGGTTTTCATCCCGGAGGCAATATATAGGCGAAGGCGACGGGTCAGTGGAGTACCAGGGGGCCCACACCCCCTGGTGGCACGGCTAGGGCTGGCCGCGCCACCACCAGGTGTGGCCACCCTGGCTCTCCTCTTCGTCTCCCCTCCGGACTCCGTATTCCTTCTGGTGAAATATTGACTTGGGCTTTTGTCCGGTCCAATTCCAAGAATATTTACTTACAAGCTTTTCTAAAACCAAAAACAGCAGAAAGCAGGCAACTGGCACTGTGGCATCTTGTTAATAGGTTAGTTCCAGAAAATGTGTAAAAATACTCCGAAGTGTGGACAAACACATAACAAAGTAGATATAAAACAAGCATTGAACATCAAAAATTATAGATACGTTTGCAACGTATCAACAGTATGTAATAATCATGATGCAGAACAAGTGTCTTGGGGCGTGCCTTCTAGAAGACTTGATCTAACGGCTACCATTGGGGGCTAAGGTTAGGTCTCTCCTAAGGTTAGGATCCATGTGGTTTATGAAAAGAACACATATCCAATAACACTGGTGGATCCATGTGGTTTATGGAAAGAACACACATGCAATAACTCTAGCTGTGGTTTATGAAAATAACACACATGCAATGACACTGGTGGATCCATGTGGTTTATGAAAAGAACTCACATGCAATGACTCTAGTTGTGGTTTATGAAAAGAACACACATGCAATAACTCTAGTGGTGGTTTATGAAAAGAACACACATCCAATGACACTGGTGGATCCATGTGGTTTATGAAAAGAACACAGATGCAATGAACTCTAGTGGATCCATGTTGTTTATTAAAAGAACACACATGCATTGAACTCTAGTGGATCTTTGTGTTTTATGAAAAGAACACACATGCAACGATTCTAGTGGTGGTTTAGGAGAAGAGCACACATGTAATGAATCTAGTGGATCCATAACTGGTTTAGAAAAAAACACACATTCTGTGACACTGGTGGATCCATGTGGTTTATGAAACGAACACACATGCAATTACTCTAGTGGATCCATGTGGTTTATGAAAAGAACACACATGCAATGAACTCTAGTGGATCCATGTGGTTTATGAAAAGAACACACATGCAATGAACTCTAGTGGATCCATGTCGTTTATCAAAAGAACGCACATGCAATGACACTGGTGGATCCATGTGGTTTAGGAAAAGAACACACATGCAACTACTCTACTGGATCCATGTGGTTTATGAAAAGAACACACATTCAATGAACTCTAGTGGATCCATGTGGTTTATGAAAAGAACACACATGCAATGAACTCTAGTGGATCCATGTGGTTTATGAAAATAACACACATCCAATGACACTGGTGGATCCATGTGGTTTATGAAAAGAACACACATGCAATAACTCTAGATGTGGTTTATGAAAAGAACACACAAGCAATGACACTGGTGGATCCATGTGGTTTATGAAAAGAACACACATGCAATGACTCTAGTTGTGGTTTCTGAAAAGAACACACATGCAATAACTCTAGTGGTGGTTTATGAAAAGAACACACATTCAATGACACTGGTGGATCCATATGGTTTATGAAAAGAACACACATCCAATGTCACTAGTGCATCCATGTGGTTTATGAAAAGAACACAGATGTAATGATCTCTAGTGGATCCATGTGGTTTATTAAAAGAAGACACATGCATTGAACTCTAGTGGATCCATGTGTTTTATGAAAAGAACACACATGCAATGATTCTAGTGGTGGTTTAGGAAAAGAGCACACATGCAATGACACTAGTGGATCCATATGTGGTTTAGAAAAGGAACGCACATTCTGTGACACTGGTGGATCCATATGCTTTATGAAAAGAACACACATGAAATTACTCTAGTGGATCCATGTGGTTTATGAAAAGAACACACATGCAATGAACTCTAGTGGATCCATGTCGTTTATGAAAATAACACACATACAATGAACTCTAGTGGATCCATGTGGTTTATGAAAAGAACACGCATGCAATGACACTGGTGGATCCATGTGGTTTATGAAAAGTGAAGGACTATGCCAATATCTCAATTAGTTTATAAATAGGTTTTTATTGTCATATCTCAATTAGTTTATAATAGTTTCATATTGTGCTAGAACTGTGCCAAGTAGAAACATTGGTACAGGTGTGGTATGAAACAACCAAGTCCCTAGTAGCCTCTGTTCATACTAGTTCGTTGGTCACGAAGATGATCTGGGTTTCAAGGTCATGGGCATTTATGCCGATTGACTACGAGATCATATAATTGGAGAATGATGTGGTTGGACATTCCTTGAAGGATTGCAACACGATCAAGTCATATAGTTCATTGTTGCAATAGCTATACCTAGACTCCTTCTCCTTAGACCGTGATCTCATATTACTCACTATTTCCCTAGGCTGCTTAGACTGCAGCAACCGTCATCTGGTAATATGGTGGCCATAAAGGTGTACGTTGGGTATTCCGAAGTAATAGTAGATGACATGTGACTACAAGACTGGGATTTGTTCACCCACATGACGGGTAAAGATACATATGGTCGATGGTGATATTACATACATAAATGTTGCAACATGTGACTAGGTCACGGGGATGTAATATCACGGTAACAAGAAAACAGAACTTGTTGTGAACGAGATTGAACAAGGTATGGGATACCAATGATCGGATCTCGGACAAGTTGTATCGAGAAACAAAAGGAAGAGGATGCTACATTTAGACGGTTCAAACGACATTGTCATCAGGAATGCATAGGGGTCACATGGACATCCCTGGTCCTTCTGTTGATCATTGATACAGATCATTTCTGGAGCATTCCCGAGCCGTGAGTGGATATACTTAAGGGTACGATGAGAGCGCTCATTCGTAAGATGGAATCATAGTAGAGAAAGAGAGAAAACCGGAATTGTTCCGTGGAGAGATCCGAAGTTGTTCGTAGAAAGAATAAAGGAAAAGCCCCGAAAAGTGTTTTTGGATAAATGGGAATTTAAATATATATTTATCATATGTTGATTATGAATTAATATATTCTAAATTATATTTAAGTTAATATTTATGAAAGCAACTTTTATATTAGGCAAAATCCCAGAGGGAAAAGGCCTAGAATAAAAGCTGCAGAAAAATAAAGGGAAAAAGAAAAAGCTAACAGCCACGTGGGCAGCGGATAATATCCGCCACACAGGGCAGGCACCAGCTGGCCACAGCCGCTGCCAGGCCAGCTCAACCCGGCCCAAGAGGAGCTCGTAGGGAGCCAGTCGGTGGGTTGCGCCGCTAGGCCACTAGCGGGGCAATCAGCCTACCCGGGTAGGCTAGGTCCAAGCGAGTGGGCCGCTGGCCGCTGTCGGCACACCCGGGCGAGCTGCCAGGCGGGCAATGCGGGGTGGTGGCGGACGCCTGGTGGGCCGCCGGATTTCTAGCCCACCAGGGTCGACCAGGCAGGCCACGGCGCTGGGGCGCGCGAGGAGGGCACACCCCCGCCGCCTATATAAAGGGGTGCCCATGGGTGGGATTAAACACACAATTACAGAAGTCCTTTGGTTGACTTTCTCCTCCTCCCTCTCTCTATACCTTGTGACCATGGCCCGAAGTCTGGGCTATGCGATCAAGGCACACCTGCAGTATGCCGTTGCGATACAGGGATTCCTAGTTGGATATCAACTTCCGCACTCCCGGCGGGATCGGGGAGCCGGAGGTTTCATCGTGCACCGGATGTGTACAAAGACACAAGGCGCAACACTTGGGCCCTTAAATGTCGTGAGCCGGAGCTATTGCACGATGAAGATGAAGAAGGAGCAAGGGGTGACCTGCGAGGAGCTTCGCGACCTTGAGGTCGGCTATGAGTACGACTACTTCAACCATGTTCCCCGTGGAACGTTAACCACGTACGGTCTACAAGGGTATGTATTCTCTATGCATTGGTCGTTACGGCATTACTACATAGATAGTTCCTAGGCAGTTTCTAGGGTTCCATCATAGGAAAAATCTTGTTTTCTGTTGTGATCCCGTTCAGTGGTATAAGAGCCGATCTATGCGTAGGAGTGTTGTACGGCCAGTACACGAGACTGGTTCCATGCTCAACATACGGCTTGTACCGTATAAGTGGCTAGCGGGTGTCTGTCTCTCATTCAATAGTTGATATAGCATTTACAACGGAGGGCCCCGAAAGGGGTGTAGTAGAGACAACTGTTGGATCCATGTTGTGGTTGGAAAGTTCGTAGTTTAGAAATGATCCTAGTGCGAAAGCCCTAACAACCACGTAAAACTTGCAATAGATAAAGTAGAGGCGTCTAACTATTTTGCAGGGGGCATTTGATTATGATATGGCATTGTTCGTTGTGAAGGTAAAGTAGTTTACTTTTCTGTTGCTAAGTAGTATAGTAATAGTCATCGTTCTGATGAACGACTTGGTGGAGGCGTCGTGGACTTGGCGTCAAACCAAGGGCAAGATGGAGATCATGCCGGAGCGCTCGATGGAGATCAAGGCATAGAAAGACCATATCATATCACATTATACATATGATGTTGATACCAGGTTTTACATCTTATTGTGTGCTAGTATTAAAATACTCAACGATAGCAAATAAGATAATCCCTATTTAATTCCAATGTTCCGTGTTCCCCTTGTGTGTGCACCACCAAGAAAGTTCTTCGGTATGAGGCGATCCAGGGTTACAAGCTTGGGTGTCAGACATATCTACGTTCGCATACAGTGGGTGTAAGCCATGTTGCACAGCGAATACACACAAGTAAGATTTGGCGAGCCTAGCATGTGTAGACATGGCCTCAGAACACAAGAGATCGAAAGATCGAGCATGAGTCACATGGATGATGTGATTGACATTAGTGAATGTCTACCTTTGATACTGCACTGATGGCCGTGACGATCGGGGGAGGTGCAGAGGATAGGGACCATGTGATCACTAAAATTGTCCATGGGATGACCATTTTAGTGGAGACCAATTATAAATTGATCTCTTATTATGAACTTAGTCTAGATGTCTGTTTACAAATATCTTATTAGATCATGGCCTATCCCATTGAGGTCCTTTGCGACCATGGGAATATATTGCTTAATATGGAACTTAGCAAAAGGGTCCAACTTCATAGATTAATACCCACGCCCGAGGGATATCCTCGTAAAAGGTGATCTTCTCTTCTTGATACCATAACCATTAGGAGATAATTCGATGACTATGGAATGTTTGTGTTTTCTCCATAATCATCCAATAAGTTATTCTCCATTCGATTGAGAGTTAGGCTACATTTTGTATTCTACAGAATAATGCACATAGAGTATGAGCCGTTGGATGGGTTTTCCTCCATCGTGGATGAAAAGATATTGTTTGGAAAACACTTAGCGATCTTGCACTAGAGTTGAGAACTCTTGGAAAAGCTTGATTGCAAATGGAGGTCATGGATGAAAAAGGTATATGTTAGATATACAAAATTATAGATGTGGTTCTTGCAAAACTCGTTGCAGTTTGCAAAGTATTTGATACTTGTCCTGCTTTGTGAAAACAGGATGATCTGCTTGAGACTTGCTGGTTTTGAGGCAACATGACTTGATGACGGCAAGCAAAACAGTCGATGGCCGACATCACCTCTTCCCTCAAAGTTTGTCGTTTGGATTAGTGGACTTGAATATAAATTTGTAATCCTTGTTTGTGTGTCTTGCTTTTGGCGAGACGATTATTCATATGAACAAGTTACAAGCCAGTTTGTACTATTCTTATGAATAATACCTTATGGTCACATTATGATTATAAATAAGTTATTCTCATCACTATGTTAATGATAATAGTTTAAACATTTATAAAGGATTAGAATGCTAAAATATATCCAAAGCTTAATAATGAAAAGACACTACAGTTTAAGTCATTTTGGTTATTGCAGGTTCTTTATGAAAGATCAGGGTCCTAGATGCTTAATCTAGAGACTTTGCAAAACCATGCCTCTTAGGAAGAATGACTAAAACTCCGCATTCTGGTAAAACGGTGATATGCGAAGAAATGTTGTATCTTATACATAGTGATGTATCATATTTTCAACAAGTAGTAGAAATCATTTATTGTGGACTTAAGTGAATAAGTGTATTTACTTAATGAAACATGAAGTTTGAAATGATTTGAATTGTTCAAATGAGTTCATAACTAAATGGGATATTGAATTAACTGAATTAACAAGTCTCTTTGATTTGATTGACATGACTAAAGTATTCAAGTTAAGTTGAGCATAAAAGGGACTTGTGAAAGATGTTTCACAAATTATGATAATTGGATGAATTCAGACTTTGTTGAAATATCTAAACATCATAATCATTATGTATTAAGATACATAAGGTATAGTATTATCTCATATAGGGGTTATAGTTGTCGTTTAGAGTTAAAGATCAAAATAAGCAAACACTCATTTGATATACAAAGGAACATCTAAAAGATTCATGGAAACAACACCATAAGTGTTATGGCACGTTCGAATTTCTGGAGATTTCGATAAGTCGAAATCGTGGCGAATAAACAAGTCTTTGTAGAGCTTTCTTAGGAAGCTATGAATGCATCTTCCATCAGGGGCAAAACTGTTGTTGTCCAAAGTTGATGTGTCTTGATGAAGATACTGGTGGAAGAAAGTAAAAGATCAAAACAAGGTATTTGACCTTACCTCCGGATTGTTGAGTGGCGTAGTGAAATTTGTTTCGTGAAACCAAACTCTACATATAGAGGAGAAACTATTGATAATGATCATAGAGTTTCAGTGAATAATTTTACTAAAGGAAGTAGGATTCAACTATATATATTCTACAAGTTTGTGGAATTATATTGTTGATTCACTTGTCATGTTTTGAACAAGACATACCTACAAATTACAAAGAGGCGTGATGGACCTAAGCGCGAGAAATGAATGGTCATTGAAATCTCGTTGGTGGCATTCTCGATTTGATGATGATCAAAGAATTTTGGAATGTCCAAGATTATCGAGAGGACCTAGATTTGAGTGGGAGCAAATCAGCTTGGCTAATTCATAATATGTAGCTGACATATTTTGAGTGGGAGCTAAGTGAAATCCCTGGATCTCAAACATGAATGTCATATTTGAGTGGGAGCGTGAAATCATTCTGTGATATGTGGACGACATATGTGAATGATGTGAATGGTGTTAATAATGTTTAAGTTAGATAAATAAGGATGAAGTTGAAGTTATTAAACAAAGAGATCTATCAGTATAAATTGATGAGTTTAATAAACACTAAGTGTTGAATGCTTCCTGGACTTGATTCTGAAAGATGTTCAGAATGTCCTAAGCAAGATTCTGAAGAAGTTCAGAATAGAACAAGGTGAGAAAGTAGTTCTTACTATATGAAGCATTGAGTTTGTATTGCAACTATCGTTGAAAGAAAGAGATGTGTTGCATCTCCTATGCCTCAATCATAGGTTCTTCCATATAACCATGTTGTATACTCGACGTAATGTGACCCGAAGTTCTGGTTGGTAGGACAAAAGTCTTAACTGTAAGAACATGTCTTTAAGTGATTCCTGAGTTGATCACTGAACCAGAATTAAGTTTGTACATAAATGGCAAGAAGCAATGTAAGTGGCGTAGATGCATTTCGTGCACTAGGATCTACATAGATATAGAAGTATAAAGGCTACATCTAATGTCATGTATAATGTTATGGCGGGGCTAGTTCGCTTTTAACATAGAATGATGTGTCCCAGGGCCCAGTGCCCATGAGAAAGCCCTCGAGGTTGATCTAACGTTACTATAAGCTCCTGGAATTCGGCCTCGTTCTACTGCCATGACTATAGGATATACACAAAGGATAGCAAAGTGTGTTTCGAAGTTTAGATGACAACAGTGAAAACGAGTGTCATCATAAACACTAGAAAAAAAGTCTCACTTTGTTGCCAAACAAATACTTCAACCCATTATACGACAATGGTGTGAATGTCAAAATTAGGAAGACATTAACGATTTGCAAAAGACATAATGATCTGGTAAAACAGAACATGGACATGATGTTTCCCATGAGCATGTGTGATCTGTAAACACATATGGTATATGGTTTATATGAGAAAAATGCGAGCTAGGTTATTTGTACTCTAGTGCAAGTGGGAGACTGAAGGAGATATGCCCTAAAAGAAAATAATAAATAGGTTTTTATTGTCATATCTCAATTAGTTTATAATAGTTTCATATTGTGCTAGAACTGTGCCAAGTAGAAACATTGGTACAGGTGTGGTATGAAACAACCAAGTCCCTAGTAGCCTCTATTCATACTAGTTCGTTGATCACGAAGATGATCTGGGTTTCAAGATCATGGGCATTTATACGGACTGAAAACGAGATCATATCATTGGAGAATGATGTGGATGGACATTCCTCGAAGGATTGCAACCCGATCAAGTCATATAGTTCATTGTTGCAACAGCTATACCTAGACTCCTTCTCCTTAGACCGTGAGCTCATATTACTCACTGTTTCCCTAGGCTGCTTAGACGTTGGCCATAAAGGTGTACGTTGGGTATTTCGAAGGAACAGTAGATGACATGTGACTGCAAGACCGGGATTTGTTCACCCACATGACAGGTAAAGATACATACGGCCGACTTGGTGAGATTACATCCATAAATGTTGCAACATGTGACTAGGTCACGAGGATGTAATATCACGGTAATAAGAAAACAGAACTTGTTGTGAACGAGATTGAACAAGGTATGGGATACCAATGATCGGATCTCGGACAAGTTGTATCGAGAAACAAAAGGAAGAGGATGCTACATTTAGACGGTTCAAACGACATTGTCATCAGGAATGCATAGGGGTCACATGGACATCCCTGGTCCCTCTGTTGATCATTGATACAGATCATGTCTAGAGCATTCCCGAGCCGTGAGAGGATATACTTAAGGGTACGATGAGAGCGATCATTCGTAAGATGGAATCATAGTAGAGAAAGAGAGAAAACCGGAATTGTTCCGTGGAGAGATCCGAAGTTGTTCGGAGAAAGAATAAAGGAAAAGCCCCGAAAAGTGTTTTCGGATAAATGGGAATTTAAATATATATTTATCATATGTTGATTATGAATTAATATATTCTAAATAATATTTAAGTTAAGATTTATAAAAGCAACTTTTATATTAGGCCAAATCCTAGAGGGAAAAGGCCTAGAATAAAAGCTGCAGAAAAATAAAGGGAAAAAGAAAATGCTAACAGCCACGTGGGCGGCGGATAATATCCGCCGCACAGGGCAGGCACCAGCTGGCCATAGCCGCTGCCAGGCCAGCTCAACCCGGCCCAAGAGGAGCTCGCAGGGAGCCAGCCAGTGGGTTGCGCCGCTGGGCCACTGGCGGGGCAATCAGCCCACCCGGGCAGGCTAGGTCCAGACGAGAGAGCTGCTGGCCGCTGCCAGCCCACCCGGGCGAGCTATCAGGTGTGCAATGCAGGGCGGACGCCTGGTGGGCCGCCAGATTTCCGGCCCACCCGGGTCGGCCAGGCAGGCCACGGCACTGGGGCGCGCGAGCTAGGCCACGGTGGTGCCCCAGGCCCACCCGGCTGCAGTGTTGGCTGCTGCTCCTCTTTTTCTTTTTATTTAGCCATTTTCTGTTTTAGTTATTGGGCCAAGTTTTGCCCATCCGGCCAGGACGAAAATGCCTGATATTTTCTCTTTATTAATAGTCCCACATGGCTAACCCAATGGGGAGGGCACACCCCCTCCGCCTATATAAAGGGGTGCCCATGGGTGGGATTAAACACACAATTGGAGAAGTCCTTCGGTTGACTTTCTCCTCCTCCCTCTCTCTATACCTTGTGACCATGGCCCCAAATCTGGGCTATGCGATCAAGGCACACCTGCAGTATGCCGTTGCGCTACAGGGATTCCTAGCCGAATATCAACTTCCGCACTCTCGGCGGGATCGGGGAGCCGGAGGTCTCATTGTACACTAGATATGTACAAAGACACGAGGCGCAACACTTGGGGCGCTTAAATGTCGTGAGCCGGAGCTGTTGCACGATGAAGATGAATAAGGAGCAAGGGGTGACCTGCGAGGAGCTTCACGACGATGAGGTCGGTTACGAGTACGACTACTTCAACCACGTTCCTGGTGGAACGTTAACCGCGTACGGTCTACAAGGGTATGTATTCTCTACGCATTGGCTGTTACCGCATTACTACACATATAGATCCTAGGCAGTTTTTGGGGTTCCATCGTAGGAATTTTTTTGTTTTCTACTACGATCCCCTTCAAAAAGAACATACATGCAATGACTCTAGTGGTGGTTTATGAAAAGAACACACTGTTGGAAATATGCCCTAGAGACAAATAGTAGTAAGGACTATTACCATATTTCATATAGTTTATGATTAAGTTTTATATCATGCTATAGCTGTATTGAGTGGAAACATCAATACACGTGTGATATACAAACAACCCGGGGTTCCTAGTGAAACTCTAGTCACTGGTTCATTGGTCAACAGATCATCAAGTTTCCTGATCATGTGGCATTTATGCCAGTTGGAAATGAGGTCATCTCATTCAGAGAATGAGATGATGAACCAATACCCAACCTAAACATCGTGACCCAATCATGTCACGAAGTTCAAGTTACGATGATTAGAAATGGATCCTCGTAGACTATTCCTTAGACCGTGAGGCTATATCAATCATAGTCTCCCGAGAGTGCTTAGATAGCATCAAACGCCATCTGGTAAAGTGGTGGTTATAAAGATGTGTTCAGGTATTCGGAGGAAACCATAGAGGCAATATATTTCAAGAGCGGGATTTGTCCGTCCATGTGACGAGAAGATACTCAAGGGCCCACTCGGAGAAGTTATATCCAATAGCTGCGCAACGTCTGATTTGATCACGGGGATATCACTTGTCGGAACGAGTAAAGTAGCGTTGTTCAGTAATGAGATTGAACACGACATGGTGATTTCATTGATCAGATCTCAGGCAATGCAAGTATCGAGTGACAAAGGGAATAAGACACGACGTCCCGGTTCAAACGACGAACGATCTTCCTGGAACGCACAGGGGTCACATGGCCATCCAGGTCCCTCTGTCGATCATTGGTGCGGGAGTGTCCCGACCATGTCTGGAGTGTTCCCGAACCGTGGGGTATCACGCTTAAGGGCTTGATGATGCTTAGAGAGTGTTTATAGGATAGGTGGAATCGCCGAAGAAGAGTAGGGAGAAAACCGGAAGGGTTTCGATAAATCCAGAGGATGTCCGGAGTGGAGGTGGAAGGTGTTCCATAGCCACAGAGGTTGAATAATATGTGAATGAATGTTAAATATTGATTTAATCATTTATTCATAATTATTTAATAAAGAGAAAATCAATTAAAGGTCAAAAAGGCTTAATGGGCCAATTTCCGGAGGAAGATGGCCCATTAGGGGAAAGGAGAGAGGGAGAAGGGGCAAGGGGGAGGCCGGCTGGGCCTAGCCCCCCCCCCCCCCCCGCCCCACGCGCAGGGCCCACTAGGTGGCCGGCGGCCACCTCCTCCCCCCTCCTCTCCTTTAGTCCCACCCCGAGACTTTGAGGGAGGTAGTACCTGCCCTCCCCCTATATATAGTGGGGTATTTGGCCTAGAAAATACACCCAATAATCAATGAAGGTCTCCCCACTTTTGGGAGGACCTCCAATTGATATTTTCTCTCTCCCCCTCTCTCTCTCGTGACCGTGGTTCCAAGTCTGGACTGCACGAGTGAGAGACATCTTCACCGCGGAGCGCCGTCGCGCTGCGGGATTCGGATCCAGGAGCTCTACTTCCACAACTGCTGCTTGATCGGGGAAGCATGAGTCATCATCAGGCACCAGACGTGTGTAACTCCCCGCGAGGGGTCGCACTTGAGGCACTCATGTCGTTGGATCCAGAAGGAGCGCAAGGACTTCATCACGACCTTGAGGTCGGCTTCGGCTCGTCTACATTAACCACGCTCTCCTGAGCGTTGACAACACTTTTCGGTCTTCAAGGGTAAGTTCGCGAAAAACCTCTCCCGTTATTGTATTACTAATAGATAGGTCCTGGTAGCTTCAGGGGTTCAGGGGCGTAGGGTAAAATTTTATTGTTTTCATACGCGGAACCCCTACAGTGGTATCAGAGCTAGATCTATGCGTAGTAATGCTAGTACGGGTAGAACACACGAGATGTAGCGTGTGGGTGTTGATCTTTTAGTTGTTACCCTCCCACGTGTACTTGTGTATACCGTAGTAATGCTTGATGAAGCGGCCCCCAACCGACTTTACGCGTTCATTCGCGAGACTGGTCCACGCTTGACATACGGCTTGTACCGTATAAAGTGGCTTAGTGGGTGTCTGTCTCTCTCGGATTAGTTGGTATACCATTTGAAACGGAGGGCCCCGGAAGGGGTGTAGTATAGACAACTACTTGATCAGCGTTGTGCTAAAAGTTCGTAGGTAAGAACTGTTCTGTACGGGGGCGTTGCTTTGTGATATGGTTGTGGCAAAGGTAAAGTAGAGGCGTCTAACTTCGTAGGAAAGCCCATTCAGCCAGGTAAAACATGCAAAGATAAAGTAGAGGCGTCTAACTTTGTTTTGTACGGGGGCGTTGCTTTGTGATATGGTTGTGGCAAAGGTAAAGTGATTACCTTTTTCTACTTACTAGTAGATAGTCACGGAGGTGACAAACTACCACGCCGGAAACACACCGGTACCCTGGTGTCTACGGCGCCGGAACCCTAGCGCCGGAACCTGGTGACGGCGGATGGAGATCACAACGTGAAGGACCATATCACATAGCATTTACATTCAATGTTATTGTTTGTATGTGTTATTGTGTGCTAGTATTAGATACTCGACGGTAGCCTAATAAGATGATCCCTGTTAAAATAACCAACGATTGTGTTCCCCCTTAGTGTGCACCACCAAGAAAGTTCTTCGGTATGAGGCAGGCCGTGATGATCGGGTGTCAGACATATCTACGTTCACATACAGTGGGTGCAAGCCATGTTGCACAGCGTAAACACTAAGGTTGAGTTGGCGAGCCTAGCATGTACAGACATGGCCTCGGAAAACGGATGGTCGAAAGATCGAGCACGAGTCGCATGAATGATGTGACCGACGTTTAGCATCCACCCTTGAACCCACATTGATGGCCGAGATGATCGGGGAGATGTGGCTAATAGGGGTCGTGTTGTCACTAGGAACCCTTTTGGGGATAGGTGTTTCTGAGTGGAGTTATTATTAACTCATTTAATTATAAACTTAGTCTAAATTCCTTTTGCAATTATAAATGTAGATGGCTCACTGTGAATCTTACTTTGTCATTGAGGATTGGGTAAAGGGTGAGAAACTTAGACTTGATGGATCCAACTTCCCTAGTTGGCTTGTGCGCCTAAATGATCTCCTTAGTAGGAATCATGTGGTAGACTACATACGCCGCACGATGGATTTGACTAAGCCAGACTACTATGAGACCCCACAAGAGCTGGAAGACCGCTACTATCGTCAAGAGATGTCCACCTACATTCAGATAATAATGCGTTACAGGATGGTGGATGAACTACATCCGCTCATGGGTGATCTTGATCCATATTCATAGGCCATGTGCGCATGTGGAAGCACGAGCTGCTTGGAGAGTTGCTTTCTATACAGATGGAGGAGCATACATGTCTGAAGAGTCACTTGGAGCGCATGCTGGATGCACATACAAGAATGGTTCACTTCGTGGATTACTGGATGGCTGATCCATTTGCGATAGACGTACTGCTTCGGTCGTTGCCTCCCAGCTACGAAGGACATGTCCGGAATAGCATCATGAGTGGTGATACGGAAACATTGGATTTCCATGAGTTCATATTACGTTTCAGGAACGTAAAGGTTGAACCAATCACCGGAGAGGTCATCGATGACAATGGTATATATTTGATATATAGTTTTATAAATGTTATAATCTTGCAAACACATTGCAGTGTTAAGTATATCTAATACTTGTTCTGTTTTGATGAAAAGAGGTCCTTCTGCATGAGAGGTGCTTGCTAGAGAGGAGGTGACATTGCTTGTTGATGGCGAGCATGATGATGATGGCCGACGACACTCTCCCTCGACATTTATCATTTAGTTTATGTTTAGGATGATTATTGTAATCAAGAGATTGTGAACTTCTTTAGTGTGTCTCACACTTCGTGAGACAGTTATTCATATGAGTTTGTAACAAACAGTTGTTCAACTCTTATGAATGATTTCTATTCGTGTTCATATCTTGTTTGATTACTTGTGAATTATCCTTGTTGTTTGAAACTAATTGATAATGCATGAACATGTGGAAAACATTAAAATGCCTTATTTAAAATACCCAACTTAATGATAATTCATTATTGAATGAAAAACCATTGTTTAAATTCAAAGTTATGTGATAATATGTGAAAGTTATTCAATTCCTTATCACATATAAATCATGCCTAAGTTCGGCAAAATAACTTGAACACCGTGTATTACTTGAATACAAAGTGTTAAAAGAATTGTTAAAAGTAAATACATATTCGATGTATTGTGTTTTAACGAAAATGGTAATTATCATTAAATGATTGTTTTAATGTGTAAATAAGTTTACCAAAGGAAACATGAATATGAAACTATTTGATTTGATCAAAATGTTTCATCAACAAAGGGGGTATAAATATAAAAGAGAATCCAATTACTATGATTTGATCAATAGTAATGAAATTCAACTTTATAAGAATGGCATAAAAGAAATTGTGGAATGCAAAGTGTTTTTGAAACGTCAAAATGCAAAGCATCACAATGTGATATTACATATCAAAGGGGTTTGAATAGAAGGCACCAAATAAATCGTTGTAGTGTAGATGTAGAGACCATTAGCTTAGAAATAGTTAGCAATCAATTAGAATGTAGTGAACCATTTGAATTCGTGAAATTTTTGGGGTTATTCGATATAACCAAAACAATAGCGAACAAGTCCTTGTAGTGTATTCACTGGAAACTTTGAATGTGAAATCCATAGCTGAAACCAACAGGAAAAGCAAATTTTGTATTGCTTGGATTTTGGTACATCCTTGAGAAAGCTCACTTTTAGTGATATCTCTCAATTATGGAGCAAATGGGTAATAGTATAAAACATGATGAGGATTCAAAACCCTGCATCAGAGTGTTGAGAAGCGCAACGGACAACGTTCCTGAACGATTCTCTTCACAGAAGGAAAGAACTAATGATTTTGATCATTGTGTTTTTCCCACTTGTGTTTTTCACTACTTGGAGTAGGATTCAAAATGTAATTTGTATCTTGTATGGAAACATTTGTGAATCATTTGTCATGATTTTTGGAATATGACATACCTACAAACTACTAAGGAAATAATGGTAACCTAAATTATGAGAAATCCTAGAAGCAAACTTCCCTTGAGGTTAGAAAGGAATTCATTGCTGAATCTCACAAGTAAAAGTAGTTTCTTGGAATTTTCCCAAATGGCTACAAAGCCATAGTGGAAAAGGGGGTGAATGATAAAAGCGCAATTTGTCAAGTATTGGACAAATTCAAATGAATTTGATTCATGTGTGCTAAATGTCTAGTGGATTTAAAACTAGTAAAGTACTACTATCTCATAGTAAATCTCCAAGTTTGATATTTGATCAAAGGATTTTGAAGTTATTCAAAATAAGTAAGGAGATATGCAATTTGCATAAAATTGAGTGGGAGCTATGAAAGTCTTCCTAAAACAATATGTGATTGACATATTTTAAGTGGGAGCAATATGAGTCTCAAACTCAAATATGTAGGAACATATTTTGAGTGGGACCTTATAGGAGTAATTCTTAAGTATGTTAAGAATGAAAGCGCAAATACTTATAAATAATGATTTATAAGATGTAGAAGTTGATAATAACCGTATTATGATATTATGTAGAATTCCTTAAGGGATTCTGAAAGGGGTTTCAGAATAGAAGTTAATTAAGTAACTAGTCCTTAATAACTCAAATTAGGAATAGCATTAAGTTTAACATCAATGGTTGAAAGAACAAAAAGGATGATCGTCAGCCACTATGTTGAGACATAGGTTCTATCTTAGTAAACCATGATGATAACTTAGCATAATATATGATTCAATAAGGAATGTTTGAAAGTGATTAAGTTCGAATCACAGAACATTGAGATAAGTTTGTCCGAAGTGTCTAGTAGAGAACCATGGACATATTTTCCAAATCCATAAAGGATAACATATCTTAAAGCATAAAGAGTTATGTTATAAGGGAATATGTTGGAAACTCCTGTAGATACCAATTAAAGTCAAGTAGGAAGCGAGGTGAACAAAAACATCGAAAGTTGCACAGACTGCACTAGTGTTTCGATGAATACATTTATAATAATAGATAAGGGTACCATCTAAAGTGTTGTATAATGTTATGGCGGGGCTAGTTCGCTTTTAACAGAGAATGATGTGTGATACATTGCAAATGTAACCATAATTTTTGATGTTCCATGCTTGGTTTTATCTACTTTCTTATGTTTTTTCCACACTTTGGAGTACTTTTCATATGATTTATTGGACTAACCTATTAACAAGATGCCACAATGCCAGTTGCTTGTTTTCTGTTGTTTTTGGTTCCAGAAAGTCAAAAAATGAATATTATCGGAATTGGACGGGACAAAAGTCAAAGTTGATATTTTACCGGAAGACTCACGGAGCCAGAAGACGGGACGGAGAGGGGCCAGGGGCCAGCCACACCATAGGGTGGCACGGGTCCCCCTTGGCTGCGCCACCAGGTGGTGTGGTCCCCTCTGGCCTCCACCGACCTTCCCCTTTCGCCTATATATTCCTCCCGATGCAAAAACCCTAAATCGTCAAGCCTCTAGCCACGAAAAGTGTCGTAGCGCCGCCGCCACCAAAGTGGAGATTCGGGGGACAGAAAGTCTCTGTTCTGGCACCCTACCGGGACGGGGAAGTGCCCCCGGAGCCAACTCCATCGATCTCCACCACCATTTCCATCACCGTTCCTGATTCCCATGATGAGGAGGGAGTAGTTCTCTCTCGAGGCTAAGGGCTCTACCGGTAGGTATGTGTCCATCTCTCTCTCTCTATGCATGATCATATTGTGATCATGATCTTGTAATCTATGGATCTACCTTGCTACTCAAGTGCTTTAATAGATCTCTGCTCTCCCCATGTTTGTGAAAGTGACAGCGTGCGCACCATGGTGGCACTTAGGCTAGAGATTAAAAATACTTGTTATGAGTTATATTTGGAGTTAGATGTCTTTATGAAATTGTGGTGTTTGTTGGACTCATCTAGTGCTCAAGGTGACAGTGTGGGGTTATCTAGATGCGAAAGGTTTCCTTTGAGGTGTGCTGTTATAGACCTACCAATGATTAGAGTGTCCAACCGGAGAGTAGTTCAGCGTAGTATCATAAAGAAGAATATATTTATATGAGAGTGTTCACTAGTGAAAGTATGATCCCCAAGCCTTGTTTCCAAGCATTGATACACCGTTTGCTACTAGATCTATTACATGTTTGTTTGCTTCCATCTTTATTTCAGTTTTACTTTAGTCTTTTCCACACCACCAAGCTATTTTCTATCACCGTTATGTTATATTCATACCACTTGTATTTCACTATCTCTTCACCGAACTAGTGCACCTATACACCTGACAAGTGTATTGGGTGTGTTGGGGACACAACAGACTTCTTGTATCTTGATTGCAGGATTGCTTGAGAGGGAATACCTTTGACCACTTCCTCCCTGAGTTCGATAAACCTTGGGTGATCCACTTAATGGAAAACTTGCTGCTGTTCTACAAACCTCTGCACTTGGAGGCCCAACAACTATCTACAAGAATAGAAGTGCATAGACATCAAGCTATTTTCTGGTGCCATTGCTGGGGAGGTAAGGTAAAAGGTATTCACACAGGAGGATTAAAGAAGAAGAATCTCCCATGACAAACGCCTATTTTCTAGCGCCGTTGCCGGGGAGGTAAGGTAAAAGGTACTCGCGTCCTCCACTGTGAGTGCTCGAAGTTATTTCCTTTAGATTCTACAATTTTGTCCTTTTGTTTCTTGTTTTCACTAGTTAGGCTTAATGGAAAACAACAACAAAATTAGAGAGCTTTATAGTATTTATCTTGAGTTAGGACATGAAGTGTTTGAAGAGAAAATTAAAAATAATTTGGAACTCTATTTGCATGCTAATAGCAATGTTGTTAGTATGAATTCTTTGGACACCATTATTGCTAATGCTATGGAAAAGTCTAAGCTTGGGGAAGCTAGTTTTTATGAAAATAATCTTTTTAGTTCCCGAGCTTTGGAAGATAGCTATTCTATTGCTTATGATGATACCAAAACTCCAATATATGATGATTACAATGATGAATATGATATTTTCAGTCCACCTACTATTGAGGAGAAAATTAATGATTACAATATGCCTCCTATATTTGATGATTATGGTGATGAGAATAATAATGATAGCTATTTTGTTGAATTTGCTCCCACCACAATTAATAAGAATGACTATGCTTATGTGGAGAGTAATAATCATTTTATGCATGTGGCTCGTGATAAGAATGTTTTATGTGATAGTTATATTGTTAATTTTATTCATGTTGCTACTGAAAGTTATTATGAGAGAGGGAAACATGGTTTTATGCATCTCAATAATATTAAGTTTCCCCTCTTTATGTTGAAAGTCTTGAAGTTGCACTTGTTTTGCTTTCCTATGCTTGTTGCTTTGTGCTTTCATGACTTGTTTCTTTACAAGATTCCTATGCAAAGGAAGTGGGTTAGCCTTAAATGTGTTTTGAATTTGCTTCTTGATGCTCTCTTTTACTTCAATTCATATTTCTTATGTGAGCATCTTCTCAAACTATCATGCCTAACTTAAAGGCATTAAAGAAAAGTACTTATTGGGAGATAACCCAAAAGTTTTAGATGAGTCTTGGAAGTTATTACCTTAGTAATAACCGCTCCTTATCATTTTTATTTGCTTTTTGTGCCAAGAGTAACCTCTAATGAGAGAGAAGTAATGATTGGGAAAGTTGCTGTCCCGAAACAGATTTATGTGCTTCACCGTAAAAATTCGTGTAAAATCTCTATACGACCTTTTGAGGCGTGAATTTATTTGCTTCTGCCCCAGGTTGTTATTTAACTTTCCTTAGTTCAACACTTTTTGATTTGAGCAACAGAAGGTCTTCGCATATAATCGTCTTTACCTGCTGGTCTGTTTTGACAGATTTCTGCCATTATTTGCATTTGCTTCTTGTTGGTTTCTTTTTGAGTTCTTTTTGGGGAATTGAGCTTTTCGAGGGAAGTGCTACTGTAGCTTGTGTTTTAATGGAAGTTTTATTGGTGTTGAAACTGAACCTAAAAACTTATTATCTTGAGTGCACTAATGTTGCTAATAAAGATTGTTTGAAGTTTTGTATGAAGGAAAAATTTCAGGTGTATGGAAGGAATGAGTAATGAGATGAAGAATGGACTAAAGCTCAATATTGGGGATGCCACACGTGTCACCCATAGAAATATCCAATACGTACAAGCATCAAAGCTTGGGGAAGCCCAAGGCATCCCCTTCTTCATCAATAAAAATTTCAGGTTTCTTCCAACCATTTCATTTTTATTGTTTCATGCACAGTTATGTTGTTCTTGGAGCGTCTTCTTTTTCATTTTAGTTTTGGTTTTTCGTTTGCTTTGTTTTGTTTGTTTGCTGAATAAATTGCTCGGACCCCCTCTTTCATACATTGGTTTTCAAATAGTTTGGTTTGGATTGGAAAAGAATAGGAAAGTTCATGCTTAAGTGGTAAAAAGAGTTTCTTTTTGACAGTGGCATATGCTTTTTCATGCCATGCTTGATATTGTTTTGGCTTTATGCTTAGTATTCTTTGTTGTAGCATGACTTGTTATAAACAATTGAGATTTCTTAATGTGCCTTGGATGAATCATGCGTTGTTTTAGCATATTAAAGCATAGTATTATGGTATTCTCCTTTGATACTTTATTTGGGTTGACTTGGTGCATGCTCACACCATGATATGACTATCCCAAGTCACCATAGCCTTGATGATCCTTTAGTTTTCGACCTGTAATATCACTTTATGCTTTGATCAATGATGTTTTGTCGCTCTGCATGATTATGGCCATTATTGCTCTCTTAGTTTGTCGCTTCCAGTCTTTTGCCAGCCTCCGCAACCAAGTATGAGTTCCACTCATGCATCCAACTCCCTAAACCAAGTTATTCCAAAGAGTCCACCATACCTACCTACTAGCTTATGCTATTCCAAGTATATTCATGCTTTTGTTTACCTTCCAAATTAAACTTGTTTTGAGAAAACTAGTGATTAAAGCTCTCACGAACTTGATGGCACACTTTACTTTTCTTGCCCTTAATAAACTTGAACCATTGTGTCGTCTATGTTGTATATGCTTGCACTTATTTGTTGGGAATTAGCAGAACCGTGCTTTCATGGGGAACGCTTTCAACATTGCACTTGGTACTTGTACCTAGTTGATAACATGCTCTTTTGTATATGGATGTCGTCAGTGTGAAATGAAAGGGGAGCTTGTAAGTCCATAAGGTTATGTATATGTGTTAGAGAAACGCCTGGGCCGTTGGTCTAATCCATGCTGACATGGTGGAAACCTGCAGCGTAACCATAATGAGCTGTCTATGAAGCATTCTTCTTATAAAAACAAGAGTCCTATATTGATAAAAAAGAGAAAAAGAAAAAAAAAGATTATGAAAAGAGGAAAGAGAGAAAAAATACCATATTCCCATGGTAAATAAGAAGATTGCTGAGATGCTCGTTGTCTGCTTGCCTTGTCATTTTGATATGGGGATTCTTCCGTATCATCGGCAAGGGGTACCCCGTTGGCGGTTCTCAATGATACACATGTACATATGATGACAAGAACTTACCGGTGACTAAACTTGAGTAGCATGAGGAGAAGCCCTCGTATTCAAGGGACATGAGATTTCTAACTTATACTTCGTCAAGCATGTACACCATAGCTTGTTCACTTTGACCTTAATCACTTCAAGATGCTTATGATAGGGGCAATGAGAGCTGAAAGCTAATAAGTACCATAATTTTTGGAAGCTCTTTATGAGACTTGAATCTCTGCTTCCTTCTATGAAGGCCTTTCTTCCACCATTATATTGAGTCTCCACCTTCTACCTTTATGCACCTACTTTGAGAGCATAGTGGCCATTCTTAGTTCTATGTGCATTGTCCCAAGACTTGTTGATTGATCCATACCTTGATATTGCTTGTTTTAAACTATTTGTATCTAGTCACTCTTATGAACTTTGAAGGTGTCCTATGCATTTATGTTTACTAATCTATGAGGGACAAGCTGAATGCTATTATGCTATGTTTTCTTTATGTGAAACAAACAAAGGTCTTGCAAAGCATTATTATTCATGATCTTTTGTTTGTGCCTTTTCATGTTGCAACATAGTTGCTATGTTTTATTGCTATAACTTTATCTTTCATGCTATGTTGAAGTACTATGATCCCATCTTTCAATGTTTTGCAAATTCTTTGATCAAGTTTATGATGGTGCATGTCACCTCAAAAATTATTCTTTCTTTTTATCACTTACCTACTCGAGGACGAGCAACAGTTAAGCTTGGGGATGTTGATACATTGCAAATGTACCCATAATTTTTGATGTTCCATGCTTGGCTTTATCTACTTTATTATGTTTTGTCCACACTTTGGAGTACTTTTCATATGATTTCTTGGACTAACCTATTAACAAGATGCCATAGTGCTAGTTGCCTGTTTTCTGCTGTTTTTTGGTTCCAGCAAGTCAGAAAATGAATATTCTCAGAATTGGATGGGACAAAAGTCAAAGTTGATATTTACCAGAAGATTCACGGTGCCAGAAGACGAGACGGGGAGGGGCAGGGGCCAGCCACACCATAGGGTGGTGTGGGTCCCCCTTGGTCGCACCACCAGGTGGTGTGGGCCCCTCCGGCCTCCACCGACCTTGCCCTTTCGCCTATATATTCCTCCCGATGCAAAAACCCTAAATCGTCAAGTCTCCAGCCATGAAAAGTTCCGCAGCGCCGCCGCCACCAAAGGGGAGATTCGGGGGACAGAAAGTCTCTGTTCCGGCACCCTGCTGGGACGGGGAAGTGCCCCCGGAGCCATCTCCATCGATCTCCACCACCATTTCCATCACCATTGCTGATTCCCATGTTGAGGAGGGAGTAATTCTCTCTCGAGGCTAAGGGCTCTATCGGGGTTTTTTCGTCTGTCGTACCAAAGTTGGCAGGCCAGCGCATGGCGGTACCTAAGTTGCCTGAAATTACCGCGTTTCGAAAAGTTGGGCCGCCAACTACTGAGAGGGGCCATTTTGAGGCAAACTCATCTCACCCCTGCCAAATACAAACATTCCATTAAACCGCCCCGTGAAGTAGACGGTCGGGACCCACATGTCGGTCATCTGTCTGTGACGCGGGCGCCAACGCGGCAACCTCTTAGGAAAATCGAGCAGCTAAGTGGATCGGATGTGTTGACCAATTTCACAAATCCATTCCCAGCTTTCCCCTAGCATCATCGGCGTCGGAATCCACCCTCCAGGCAGGACGATCCCTTCGGACATTTGACTTCTGGCGCCAAGTTGCTGCACCCAGTTGCTGCGCCCATTTGCTGATCCCGAGCTCAAATGGCGCATGTCGTAGCCGCCGTTGCGAGGCTCTAGCCCGCCTCCGCCGCCGACGAGCCGAGCAGCTCGGAGGATGGCAGATCCTACTATCAAGAAAGAAGAAGTTCTGTCTACAAGCGGGTGAGCTACCCTTCTCTTTGCTATTCGCACTAATTACAACTGCTAGCTGGCTACTGAACCTCAAATTGTTTGTTAGCCCAACGCTGACAAACATATTTTGTGCATACTTTTCTGTCAAATGGGATCTGTGTGGACCCCCCTTACCTGGTTACGGTAGTCCTCTACAGGTACGACTCTAATGGCAAGTGGTATGGAAGCCATTGTTTCACGATGGAAGAAGCACCTGCACAGATCTGCACTATATCTAGTATGGTTTCTGCTCTGCGTAAATCATGTTGAATTATGGCCGAAGCAGACATCAAAGTTTAGCTTCATGGATGAACGTGGCATCAAGGTTCCTATAACGTGTGACAGTCAGCTAATTGGGTTGATGAAAAGGTATGCTTCGGCTGCCATGTTTGACCTAAAATGTCATGTACTGGATGTGGAAGCTGCTGCAACTGGGAGTCGCCCTTCTATTCTTGGACAGGGTGGTTGCTCGAACCCAATTAGCTCCTGGTAAGCAAAGGTCGCTTGGGGTTCGCATGTTTGTCCTGAATTGTAATTTTTGTTTTATTTACTCTGTAGATATTAGGTAGTTATGCAACAGTCTTGTTTCTTTCACAGGAAGCGCCGCAAGGTTAGAAACATGACTGCTGGGTCAGTGATTTTGCTGCCCGAAGAAATTAAAAACGAGTGGAAAGATGATGCTGGACACGATTCTGTGCCCATTGTCCCGGCGTTGCAGAGTATGTGAAGCTCAGAAAATTGGCACCGAGGAAGAGGAAGAAGGCAGGAAATGAAGAAGCCAGTGGACGTGAAGGCTTGGCACCTAGGCTGCGGAAGAAGGCTGCTGGCAATGAAGATGCATAGTAATGTGTTGAACTTGAACCTATATATGTAATCATGTTAAATTCTGATCGCTCTGTGTGTGGCACGTTGCTGGGCGAAACAATCTACCCACGTTCTCTGAGTAAAATGTACCGCGACTTAGGGTTTGGAAACACCCGAGTCAGTAGTTGAATCCAAAATTGTGATTGTGCCACTACTATCTAAAAATAATGATCCACCGGTTCCACGATTGCTGAGGGGCAGGAGGTCTCCAAATACGATGAAATGTAAGTGGCACATAAATAAATTATTTAAGCTGCCACACTGCACGAAGCAGCAACTTATTTCAGATGCTGCACAACGACGTGGCAACATAAACAACAATGTTCTCACCGATAATGCCCAGATGAGGAGGAAATGGCTACAACTTTCTGGCCTAATCCTGAGCCCGTCTATCTCACCGCCTCTCTGCTCCTGCATCCCCTGCAGCTGGTGAAGCTCCCGGATCTCTAGTAACCGGGTGTACGTGCTTCCACTTTATAAATTGTGGTTGTGCCATTTGCATGCGACACAATCCACGTAGATTACGTTTAAACAAACCACCAGTGTCAGAATACACTAGTAGAAAAGGTGTCTTTGGTCCACGGTTACGTTCCCAATCCGGGACAAAGATCTAAATCGAGGCAGAAATTGATCTAAATCACAAATTCTTCCACAAATTAATCGAGACAGAGATCTAAATCGAGACATTTCATTAATTCAACCACAAATTCTTCTAAACAAAGGTGCGATTTCACATCCTACATTAATTCAACCAACTAGTCAACAATTTCACTTCCGCTGCCGCTGTCCTCCGAGCCGCCGGCTTCCTCGTCTTTGTCGGACGGAACCTCCATGATTTCTACAATGTACGCGAGACGGAGGACCTCTTCGCGGTGAGCGGCGGTGATGATGGTGAACTTGGTCCATCCAGGGATGGACCAGAACCTCTCCCGCCCTTCTCGGTTGCGGAGATCCTAGTGCACCACGCGCCCGTAAACAATGCGGTTGCCAATCTTGGCCTTCCGCTCCTTCTTGAACAGCGCCGGCCAGTACGGGCTGGCCACCGCGTACCGGGGCAGCGCCCTCTTCCATGCGGGCATCTGGAGGCGGCGCCGCGATTTCGCTCTCCATCACGGCTCCGCCGGGGAAGAGGAGCGGAGCCACCGGCACCCCCGCATAGCTGATGCGCCATCTGTGGGACACCGTCGTGGCCGGCGGCCCGAGGATGTCGAAGTGCGAGAACATCACCACCTCGTAGAGGTTCAGCGAGGGTATCTCCATGGCGGAACCGTGGAGATTGGAGAGGGAGCGAGGGGGTGGACGACACGGTGGAGATTGGAGAGGGCGAGGGCATGGGCGATGATGCGACGAGCTGTGGTGCCTCCTATTTGTACACGAGGACGACAAAGCGATGGGAGGAATATCCAAGGGGCATTGGTCAGACAAAAGGAAGTAATGCAGCGTTAAGACAGATTAACGGGCGACCAATTTTTTTACTCCCAGAACTCCGGGCCAATAGTTCAGACCGCTAGGTCAACAAGTACAACTATTACAACTTAAAAAAGGCACGGGGCTTAAGATAAATAGAACTAGTTAACACACATCTCCTTGAACTTCCTAATCTTAGCCTTATGCGCATCTTCCTGCGAGAGCAAGGATCGAATCGTCTGCTCCTTCCTTTTAGCATCTTCCTTGCACAGCTTCAATTGTTTCTCTGCATCTTTCCTCATGCACTTGTCAATACTCGTAGTTGTGAACTGCAGGACTTTGGCCTGGTGAAGATCCTTCCTTGCTTGAGTCAGTTCTTGCTCTGCTTTAGCCTTCAGGGCCAATGCTGTGTCCCTCTCCTTCTTGACTTTGCTAACCTTGTCTTCCACCCCCGTGAGATCTCGCTTATGCTTGGTCATGTCAACTGGTTCCCATAGCTTCATCTCAACACTGTCAAGAAGTGAGCTGAATGCGGATTCTTTCAACTCAACAGTCATTTCCCATAGTTTGTCCAGCGTTTTCTGCATCGATTTGGGCCACTCTAGATCTACCCATTTGACAACACCGCAACTTCCGCCTCGCATCATTGCACGATGTCCTTGACACCGTAGAAACCACCTGCCTGCGTTTCGTCCTTCAAACGCTACAAATTTAGCGGGCACATATCCATGTTTACATAGCAAAGGACTGTCTTCATCCGCTAAACCGTGATAGTCGGCGTCATACATCGTCTGGTTGGCCTAACACATCATACGCGCATGAGTAAACGGAGTAGATCTGGCTAAAAAATAGATAACTGGCCACGGATGATAGAGATAGAGATGAGACGACTCACATCGAAATCACCGTCCCTGTCGTCACGACGCATTTCCTCGTCGTCTCCCCTTGAACCCATGGCGAGAGGAGAGGGGATTGGGATGGTGGCGCCTTCGGCTTGTGGCTATGGCAGGATGGGAGTGAAGTGGGGAATGTGGCTTCGAGGGGAAGGAAGAGAAGTACGGGGAGGAAGAGAAGTAATGGGGACGTGACACTGGGATATGGCCCGCTCAACTGGTGAGTCGTGACACTCGCAACAGGGGAGCCCCCGGTGTTGCCAGTTTGTCCAGAGAAAGCGTGGCCAATCATGCCGCAGAACAGACTACTCGCGGATCGATCTCACGAAAACCATCCCAATCGTCCAAGCGCCCCGATCGGACGGTATGTAAAATCGACAAGCAGAACAACTGTGTTAGGGCGTGCCTTCTAGAAGACTCAGTCTAACGCTAAGGTTACGGCTCTCCTAAGGTTAATTAGTATCCATATGCGGTTTATGAAAAGAACATGCATCCAATGCCATGGGTGGATCTAGCTGTGGTTAATGAGAAGAGCAGACATGCAATGACACCGGTGATATGTGGTTTGTGGGAAGAACACACATGCAATGACTCTGGTGATATGTGGTTTGTGAGAAGAACACACATGCAATGACTCTAGCTGTGGTTTGTGAAAAGAGCACGCATGCGATGACTCTAGCTGTGGTTCATGGGAAGAGCAGACATACAATGACACTGGTGGATCCATGTGTGGTCTGTGAGAAGAACACACATGCAACGACACCGGTGGATCCATGTGCGGTCTGTGGGAAGAACACACATGCAATGAAACTGGTGGATCCATGTGTGGTCTTTGGGAAGAACACACATGCAATGACACTTGTGACATGTGGTCTGTGAGAAAAACACACATCCAATGACTCTAGCTGTGGTTCATGAAAAGAGCAGACATGCAATGACACTGGTGGATCCATGTGTGGTTCATGGGAAGAACACACATGCGATGACACTGGTGGATCCATGTGTGGTCTATGGAAAGAGCAGACATGCGATGACACTGGTGGATCCATGTGTGGTTCATGGGAAGAACACACATGCAATAACACTGGGTGTGGTTCATGATATGGTCTGTGAGAAAAACACACATGCAATGACACTAGTGGATCCATGTGTGGTCTGTGAGAAGAACACACATGCAATGACACTTGGTGTGGTTCATGATATGGTTTGTGAGAAGAACACACATGCAATGACACTGGTGGATCCATGTGTGGTCTTTGGGAAGAACACACATGCAATGACACTGAATCCATGTGTGGTCTGTGAGAAGAACACACATCCAATGACTCTAGCTGTGGTTCATGAAAAGAGCAGACATGCAATGACACTGGTGGATCCATGTGTGGTTCATGGGAAGAACACACATGCAATGACACTGGGTGTGGTTCATGATATGGTTTGTGAGAAGAACACACATGCAATGACACTAGTGGATCCATGTGTGGTCTATGAGAAGAACACACATGCAATGACACTGTGTGTGGTTCATGATATGGTTTGTGAGAAGAACATACATGCAATGACACTAGTGGATCCATGTGTGGTCTTTGGGAAGTACACACCTGCAATGACAATGGATCCATGTGTGGTCTGTGAGAAGAACACACATCCAATGAGTCTAGCTATGGTTCATGAAAAGAGCATACATGCAATGACACTGGTGGATCCATGTGTGGTTCATGGGAAGAACACACATGCGATGACACTGGTGGATCCATGTGTGGTCTGTGGGAAGAGCAGACATGCGATGACACTGGTGGATCCATGTGTGGTTCATGGGAAGAACACACATGCAATAACACTGGGTGTGGTTCATGATATGGTCTGTGAGAAAAACACACATGCAATGACACTAGTGGATCCATGTGTGGTCTGTGAGAAGAACACACATGCAATGACACTTGGTGTGGTTCATGATATGGTTTGTGAGAAGAACACACATGCAATGACACTCGTGGATCCATGTGTGGTCTTTGGGAAGAACACACATGCAATGACACTGAATCCATGTGTGGTCTGTGAGAAGAACACACATCCAATGACTCTAGCTGTGGTTCATGAAAAGAGCAGACATGCAATGACACTGGTGGATCCATGTGTGGTTCATGGGAAGAACACACATGCAATGACACTGGGTGTGGTTCATGATATGGTTTGTGAGAAGAACACACATGCAATGACACTAGTGGATCCATGTGTGGTCTATGAGAAGAACACACATGCAATGACACTGTGTGTGGTTCATGATATGGTTTGTGAGAAGAACACACATGCAATGACACTAGTGGATCCATGTGTGGTCTTTGGGAAGTACACACCTGCAATGACAATGGATCCATGTGTGGTCTGTGAGAAGAACACACATCCAATGAGTCTAGCTATGGTTCATGAAAAGAGCATACATGCAATGACACTGGTGGATCCATGTGTGGTTCATGGGAAGAACACACATGCGATGACACTAGGTGGATCCATGTGTGGTTTGTGAGAATAACACACATGCAATGACTCCGGTGAATCCATGTGTGGTTCATGGGAAGAACACACATGGAATGACTCTGGGTGTGGTTCATGATATTGTCTATGAGAAGAACACACATGCAATGACACTAGTGGATCCATGTGTGGTGTTTGGGAAGAACACACATGCAATGACACTAGGTGTGGTTCATGATATGGTTTGTGAGAAGAACACACATGCAATGACACTGGTGGATCCATGTGTGATCTTTGGGAAGAACACACATGCAATGATAATGGATCCATGTATGGTCTGTGAGAAGAACACACATCCAATGACTCTAGCTGTGGTTCATGAAAAGAGCGGACATGCAGTCACACTGGTGGATCCATTTGTGGTTCATGGGAACAACACACATGCGATGAAGCTAGGTGGATCTATGTGTTGTTTGTGAGAAGAACACACATGCAATGACTCCGGTGGATCCATGTGTGGTTTATGGGAAGAACACACATGCAATGACTCTGGTGATATGTGGTTTGTGACAAGAACGCACATCCAAAGACTCTAGCTGTGGTTAATGAGAAGAGCAGACATGCAATGACACCGGTGGATCCATGTGTGGTTTGTGAGAAGAACACACATGCAATGACACTGGGTGTGGTTCATGATATGGTTTGTGAGAAGAACACACATGCAATGACACTGGTGGATCCATGTGTGGTCTTTGGGGAGAACACACATGCAATGACACTGAATCCATGTGTTGTCTGTGAGAAGAACACACATCCAATGACTCTAGCTGTGGTTCACGAAAAGAGCAGACATGCAATGACACTCGTGGATCCATGTGTGGTTCATGGGAAGAACACACATGCGATGACACTCGTGGATCCATGTGTGGTATGTGGGAAGAGCAGCATGCGATGACACTGGTGGATCCATGTGTGGTTCATGGGAGGAACACACATGCAATGACACTAGGTGTGGTTCATGATATGGTCTGTGAGAAGAACACACATGCAATGACACTGGTGGATCCATGTGTGGTCTATGAGAAGAACACACATACAATAACACTGGGTGTGGTTCATGATATGGTTTGTTGAGAAGAACACACATGCAATGACACTAGTGGATCCATGTGTGGTCTTTGGGAAGTACACACATGCAATGACACTGGATCCATGTGTGGTCTGTGAGAAGAACACACATTTAATGACTCTAGCTGTGGTTCATGAAAAGAGCATACATGCAATGACACTGGTGGATCCATGTGTGGTTCATGGGAAGAACACACATGCGATGACACTAGGTGGATCCGTTTGTGGTTTGTGAGAATAACACACATGCAATGACTCCGGTGGATCCATGTGTGGTTCATGGGAAGAACACACATGGAATGACTCTGGGTCTGGTTCATGATATTGTATGTGAGAAGTACATACATGCAATGACACTCGTGGATCCATGTGTGGTCTTTGGGAAGAACACACATGCAATGACACTGGGTGTGGTTGATGATATGGATTGTGAGAAGAACACACATGCAATGACACTGGTGGATCCATGTGTGGTCTTTGGGAAGAACACACATGCAATGATAATGGATCCATGTATGGTCTTTGAGAAGAACACACATCCAATGACTCTAGCTATGGTTCATGAAAAGAGCAGACATGCAGTGACACTGGTGGATCCATGTGTGGTTCATGGGAACAACACACATGCGATGACACTGGGTGGATCCATGTGTTGTTTGTGAGAAGAACACAGATGCAATGACTCCGGTGGATCCATGTGTGGTTCATGGGAAGAACACATATGCAATGACTCTGGTGATATGTGGTTTGTGACAAGAACACACATGCAATGACTCTAGATGTGGTTAATGAGAAGAGCAGACATGCAATGACACCGGTAGATACATGTGTGGTTTGTGAGAAGAAAAAACATGCAATGACACTGGGTGTGGTTCATGATATGGTTTGTGAGAAGAACACACATGCAATGACACTGGTGGATCCATGTGTGGTCTTTGGGAAGAACACACATGCAATGACACTGAATCCATGTGTGGTCTGTGCGAAGAACACACATCCAATGACTCTAGCTGTGGTTCACGAAAAGAGCAGACATGCAATGACACTGGTGGATCCATGTGTGGTTCATGGGAAGAACACACATGCGATGACACTGGAGGATCCATGTGTGGTCTGTGGGCAGAGCAGCATGCGATGACACTGGTGGATCCATGTGTGGTTCATGGGAAGAACACACATGCAACGACACTGGGTGTGGTTCATGATATGGTCTGTGAGAAGAACACACATGCAAGGACACTGGTGGATCCATGTGTGGTGTATGAGAAGAACACACATGCAATGACACTAGCTGCGGTTCATGATATGGTTTGTGAGATGAACACACATGCAATGACACTAGTGGATCTATGTGTGGTCTGTGGGAAGAGCAGACATGCGATGACACTGGTGGATCCATGTGTGGTCTGTGAGAAGAACACACATCCAATGACTCTAGCTGTGGTTCACGAAAAGAGCAGACATGCAATGACACTGGTGGATCCATGTGTGGTTCATGGGAAGAACACACATGCGATGACACTGGTGGATCCATGTGTGGTCTGTGGGTAGAGCAGCATGCGATGACACTGGTGGATCCATGTGTGGTCTGTGGGAAGAACACACATGCAATGACACTAGGTGTGGTTCATGACATGGTCTGTGAGAAGAACACACATGCAAGGACACTGGTGGATCCATGTGTGGTCTATGAGAAGAACACACATGCAATGACACTAGCTGCGGTTCATGATATGGTTTGTGAGAAGAACACACATGCAATGACACTAGTGGATCCATGTGTGGTCTGTGGGAAGAGCAGACATGCGATGACACTAGTGGATCCATGTGTGGTCTGTGAGAAGATCACACATCCAATGACTCTAGCTGTGGTTCACGAAAAGAGCAGACATGCAATGACACTGGTGGATCCATGTGTGGTTCATGGGAAGAACACACATGCGATGACACTGGTGGATCCATGTGTGGTCTGTGGGCAGAGCAGCATGCGATGACACTGGTGGATCCATGTGTGGTTCATGGGAAGAACACACATGCAATGACACTGGGTGTGGTTCATGATATGGTCTGTGAGAAGAACACACATGCAAGGACACTCGTGGATCCATGTGTGGTCTATGAGAAGAACACACATGCAATGACACTAGCTACGGTTCACGATATGGTTTGTGGGAAGTACACACATGCAATTACACTGGATCCATGTGTGGTCTGTGAGAAGAACACACATCCAATGACTCTAGATGTGGTTCATGAAAAGAACACACATGCGATGACACTAGGTGGATCCATGTGTGGTCTGTGAGAATAACACACATGCAATGACTCCCGTGGATCCATGTGTGGTTCATGGGAAGAACACACATGCAATGACCCTGGGTGTGGTTCATGATATGGTATGTGAGAAGAACACACATGCAATGACACTGGTGGATCCATGTGTGGTCTTTGGGAAGAACATACATGCAATGACAATGGATCCATGTGTGGTCTGTGAGAAGAACACACATCCAATGACTCTAGCTGTGGTTCATGAAAAGAGCAGACATGCAATCACACTAGTGGATCCATGTGTGGTTCATGGGAAGAACACACATGCGATGACGCTGGTGGATCCATGTGTGGTCTGTGGGAAGAGCAGACATGTGATGACACTGGTGGATAAATGTGTGGTTCATAGGAAGAACACACATGCAATGACACTGGGTGTGGTTCATGATATGTCTGTGAGAAAAACACACATGCAATGACACTGGTGGATCCATGTGTAATCTGTGAGAAGAACACACATGCAATGACCTTGGGTGTGGTTCATGATATGGTCTGTGAGAAGAACACACATGCAACGACACCCGTGGATCCATGTGTGATCTTTGGGAAGAACACACATGCAATGACACTGGTGGATCCATGTGTGGTCTTTGGGAGGAACACACAAGCAATGACACTAGTGATATGTGGTCTGTGAGAAGAACACACATCCAATGACTCTAGCTGTGGTTCATGAAAAGAGCAGATATGCAATGACACTAGTGGATCCATGTGTGGTTCATGGGAAGAACACACATGCAATGACACTGGTGGATCCATGTGTGGTCTGTGGGAAGAGCAGACATGCGATGACACTGGTGGATCCATGTGTGGTTCATGGGAAGAACACACATGCAATGACATTGGGTGTGGTTCATGATATGGTCTGTGAGAAGAACACACATGCAATGACACTAGGTGTGGTTCATGATATGGTTTGTGATTAGAACACACATGCAATGACACTGGTGGATCCATGTGTGGTCTTTGGGAAGAACACACATGCAATGTCACTGGATCCATGTGTGGTCTGTGAGAAGAACACACATCCAATGACTCTAGATGTGGTTCATGAAAAGAGCAGACATGCAATGACACTGGTGGATCCATGCGTGGTTCATGGGAAGAACACACATGCGGTGACACTGGGTGGATCCATGTGTGGTTTGTGAGAAGAACACACATGCAATGACTTCGGTGGATCCATGTGTGCTTCATGGGAAGAACACACATGCAATGACTCCGGGTGTGGTTCATGATATGGTCTGTGAGAAGAACACACATGTAATGACACTGGTGGGTGGTCTTTGGGAAGAACACACATGCAATGACACTGGTGATATGTGGTTTATGAGAAGAACACACATCCAATGACTCTAGCTGTGGTTCATGAAAAGAGCAGATATGCAATGACACTGGTGGATCCATGTGTGGTTCATGGGAAGAATACACATGCAATGACACTGGTGGATCCATGTGTGGTCTGTGGGAAGAGCAGACATGCGATGACACTGGTGGATCCATGTGTGGTTCATGGGAAGAACACACATGCAATGACACTCGGTGTGGTTCATGATATGGTTTGTGAGAAGAACAGACATGCAATGACACTATTGAATCCATGTGTGGTCTGTGAGAAGAACACATATGCAATGACACTGGGTGTGGTTCATGATATGGTGTCTGAGAAGAACACACATGCAATGACACTGGTGGATCCATGTGTGGTCTGTGAGAAGAACACACATGCAATGACACTGGGTGTGGTTCAATGATATGGTTTGTGAGAAGAACACACATGCAATGACACTAGTGGATCCATGTGTGGTCTTTGGGAAGAACACACATGCAATGACACTGGATCCATGTATGGTCTGTGAGAAGAACACACCTCCAATGACTCTAGCTGTGGTTCATGAAAGAGCATACATGCAATGACACTG
>OU342743.1:513647520-513693715 GCA_910589775.1 Avena eriantha | reverse complement strand
ATATCTTACTAGGACAAGTAGCATTACAATTGTTAGACAATTGGGATGCTACACTGCATGTGTGTTCTTTCCATAAACCACATGGATCCACCAGTGTCATTGCAACTTTGTTCTTTTCATGAACCCCAGCTAGAGTTATTGCATGTCTGCTCTTTTCATAAACCACATTTATCCACTAGAGTCATTGCATGTGTGTTCTTTTCCTAAACCACATATGGATCCACCAGAGTCATTGCATGTGTGTTCTTTTCATAAACCACAGCAAGAGGCATTGCATGTGTTCCTCTTTTCATAAACCACATTGATCCACTAGAGTCATTGCATGTGTGTTCTATTCATAAGCCACATGGATCCACTAGAGTCATTGCATGTCTGCTCTTCCTCTAAACCACAACTAGAATAGTTTTATGTGTGTTCTTTTTATAAAACACATGGATCCACTAGAGTTCAATGCATGTGTGTTCTTTTAATAAACCACATGGATCCACTAGAGTTCATTGCATCTGTGTTCTTTTCATAAACCACATGGATCCACCAGTGTCATTGAATGTGTGTTCTTTTAATGAACCACCATTAGAGTTATTGCATGTGTGTTCTTTTCATAAACCACAATTAGAGTCATTGCATGTGTGTTCTTTTCATAAACCACATGGATCCACAAGTGTCATTGAATGTGTGTTATTTTCATAAACCACAACTAGAGTTATTGCATGTGTATTCTTTTCATAAACCACATGGATCCACCAGTGTCATTGGATGTGTGTTCTTTTCATAAACCACATGGATCCACCAGTGTCATAGAATGTGTGTTCTTTTCATAAACCACCACTAGAGTAGTTGCATGTGTGTTATTTTCATAAACCACCACTATAGTCATTGCATGTGTGTTCTTTTCATAAACTACATGGATCCACTAGAGTTGATTGCATTTCTGTTCTTTTCATAAACCACATGGATCCACCAGTGTCATTGCATGTGTGTTCTTTTCATAAACCACAACTAGAGTCATTGCATGTGTGTTCTTTTCATAAACCACATTGATCCACAAGAGTCAGTGCATGTGTGTTCTTTTCATAACCCACATGGATCCACTAGTGTCATTGCATGTGTGTTCTTTTCATAAACCATAGCTAGAGTCATTGCATGTTTGTTCTTTTCATAAACCACATGGATCCACCAGTGTCAATTACTGTGTGTTCTTTTCCTAAACCACATATGGATCCACCAGAGCCATTGCATGTGTTTCCTTTTCATAAACCACGTGGATCCACTAGTGTCATTGCATGTGTATTCTTTTCATGAACCACAACTAGAGTCATTGCATGTCTGTTCTTTTCATAAACCACATGGATCCACTAGAGTCATTGCGTGTGTGTTCTTTTCACAAACGACATATGGATCCACTACAGTCATTGCATGTGTGTTATTATCCTATACCAGCACTAGAGTCATTGCATGCGTGTTCTTTTCCTAAACCACACATAGATCCACTAGAGTAACTGCATGTGTGTTCTTTTCATAAACCACATGGATCCACCAGAGTCATTGCATGTGTGTTCATTTCATAAACCAGAGCAAGAGGCATTGCATGTGTTCCTCTTTTCATAAACCACATTGATGCACTAGAGTCATTGCATGTGTGTTCTTTTCATAAGCCACATGGATACACTAGAGTCATTGCATGTCTGCTCTTCCTCTAAACCACAACTAGAATAGTTTTATGTGTGTTCTTTTTATAAAACACATGGATCCACTAGAGTTCAATGCATGTGTGTTCTTTTAATAAACCACATGGATCCACTAGAGTTCACTGCATCTGTGTTCTTTTCATAAACCACATTGATCCACCAGTGTCATTGAATGTGTGTTCTTTTAATGAACCACCACTAGAGTTATTGCATGTGTGTTCTTTTCATAAACCACAATTAGAGTCATTGCATGTGTGTTCTTTTCATAAACCACATGGATCCACCAGTGTCATTGAATGTGTGTTATTTTCATAAACCACAGCTAGAGTTATTGCATGTGTATTCTTTTCATAAACCACATGGATCCACCAGTGTCATTGGATGTGTGTTCTTTTCATAAACCACATGGATCCACCAGTGTCATAGAATGTGTGTTCTTTTCATAAACCACCACTAGAGTCATTGCATGTGTGTTATTTTCATAAACCACCACTATAGTCATTGCATGTGTGTTCTTTTCATAAACTACATGGATCCACTAGAGTTGATTGCATTTATGTTCTTTTCATAAACCACATGGATCCACCAGTGTCATTGCATGTGTGTTCTTTTCATAAACCACAACTAGAGTCATTGCATGTGTGTTCTTTTCATAAACCACATTGATCCACAAGAGTCATTGCATGTGTGTTCTTTTCATAAACCACATGGATCCACTAGTGTCATTGCATGTGTGTTCTTTTCATAAACCATAGCTAGAGTCATTGCATGTCTGTTCTTTTCATAAACCACATGGATCCACCAGTGTCAATTAATGTGTGTTCTTTTCCTAAACCACATATGGATCCACCAGAGTCATTGCATGTGTTTCCTTTTCATAAACCACGTGGATCCACTAGTGTCATTGCATGTGTATTCTTTTCATGAACCACAACTAGAGTCATTGCATGTCTGTTCTTTTCATAAACCACAAGGATCCACTAGAGTCATTGCGTGTGTGTTCTTTTCACAAATGACATATGGATCCACTAGAGTCATTGCATGTGTGTTATTATCCTATACCAGCACTAGAGTCATTGCATGCGTGTTCTTTTCCTAAACCACATATAGATCCACTAGAGTAACTGCATGTGTGTTCTTTTCATAAACCACATGGATCTAGCAGTGTCATTGCATGTGTGTTCTTTTCATGAACCCCAGCTAGAGTTATTGCATGTCTGTTCTTTTCATAAACCGCATTTATCCACTAGAGTCATTGCATGTGTGTTATTATCCTATACCAGCACTAGAGTCATTGCATGCGTGTTCTTTTCCTAAACCACACATAGATCCACTAGAGTAACTGCATGTGTGTTCTTTTCATAAACCACATGGATCCACCAGAGTCATTGCATGTGTGTTCATTTCATAAACCAGAGCAAGAGGCATTGCATGTGTTCCTCTTTTCATAAACCACATTGATGCACTAGAGTCATTGCATGTGTGTTCTTTTCATAAGCCACATGGATCCACTAGAGTCATTGCATGTCTGCTCTTCCTCTAAACCACAACTAGAATAGTTTTATGTGTGTTTTTTTTATAAAACACATGGATCCACTAGAGTTCAATGCATGTGTGTTCTTTTAATAAACCACATGGATCCACTAGAGTTCACTGCATCTGTGTTCTTTTCATAAACCACATTGATCCACCAGTGTCATTGAATGTGTGTTCTTTTAATGAACCACCACTAGAGTTATTGCATGTGTGTTCTTTTCATAAACCACAATTAGAGTCATTGCATGTGTGTTCTTTTCATAAACCACATGGATCCACCAGTGTCATTGAATGTGTGTTATTTTCATAAACCACAGCTAGAGTTATTGCATGTGTATTCTTTTCATAAACCACATGGATCCACCAGTGTCATTGGATGTGTGTTCTTTTCATAAACCACATGGATCCACCAGTGTCATAGAATGTGTGTTCTTTTCATAAACCACCACTAGAGTCATTGCATGTGTGTTATTTTCATAAACCACCACTATAGTCATTGCATGTGTGTTCTTTTCATAAACTACATGGATCCACTAGAGTTGATTGCATTTATGTTCTTTTCATAAACCACATGGATCCACCAGTGTCATTGCATGTGTGTTCTTTTCATAAACCACAACTAGAGTCATTGCATGTGTGTTCTTTTCATAAACCACATTGATCCACAAGAGTCATTGCATGTGTGTTCTTTTCATAAACCACATGGATCCACTAGTGTCATTGCATGTGTGTTCTTTTCATAAACCATAGCTAGAGTCATTGCATGTCTGTTCTTTTCATAAACCACATGGATCCACCAGTGTCAATTAATGTGTGTTCTTTTCCTAAACCACATATGGATCCACCAGAGTCATTGCATGTGTTTCCTTTTCATAAACCACGTGGATCCACTAGTGTCATTGCATGTGTATTCTTTTCATGAACCACAACTAGAGTCATTGCATGTCTGTTCTTTTCATAAACCACAAGGATCCACAAGAGTCATTGCGTGTGTGTTCTTTTCACAAACGACATATGGATCCACTAGAGTCATTGCATGTGTGTTATTATCCTATACCAGCACTAGAGTCATTGCATGCGTGTTCTTTTCCTAAACCACATATAGATCCACTAGAGTAACTGCATGTGTGTTCTTTTCATAAACCACATGGATCTAGCAGTGTCATTGCATGTGTGTTCTTTTCATGAACCCCAGCTAGAGTTATTGCATGTCTGTTCTTTTCATAAACCGCATTTATCCACTAGAGTCATTGCATGTGTGTTCTTTTCCTAAACCACATATGGATCCACCAGAGTCATTGCATGTGTGTTCTTTTCATAAACCACAACAAGAGGCATTGCATGTGTTCCTCTTTTCATAAACCACATTGATCCATTAGAGTCATTGCATGTGTGTTCTTTTCATAAGCCACATGGATCCACTAGAGTTCAATGCATGTGTGTTCTTTTCATAAGCCACATGGATCCACTCGAGTTCGTTGCATCTGTGTTCTTTTCTTAAACCACATGGATCCACCAGTGTCATTGCATGCATTTTCTTTTCATAAACCACAGCTAGAGTCATTGCATTTGTGTTCTTTTCATAACCACATGGATCCATCAGTGTCATTGCATGTGTGTTCATTTCATAAACCACATGGATCCACTAGTGTCGTTGAGTGTGTCTTATTTTCATAAACCACCACTAGAGTCATTGTATGTGTGTTCTTTTCATAAACCACCACTAGAGTCATTGCATGTGTGTTCTTGTCATAAACCATATGGATCCACTAAAGTTGATTGCATTTGTGTTCTTTTCATAAACCACAACTAGAGTGATTGCATTTGTGTTCTTTTCATAAACCACATGGATCCACCAGTGTCAATGCATGTGAGTTCTTTTCATAAAATACCACTAGAGTCATTGCATGTATGTTAATTTCATAAACCACATGGATCCACGAGTGCCATTGCATGCGTGTTCTTTTCATAAACCACATGGATCCACTAGAGTTCATTGCATGTGTGTTCTTTTCATAGACAAGATGGATCCACATGGATCCACTAGAGTTCATTGAATGCGTGTTCTTTTCATAAACCACATGGAGCCACTAGAGTAATTACATGTGTGTTCTTTTCATAAACCACATGGATCCACCAGTGTCACAGAATGTGTGTTCTTTTTGTAAACCACATATGGATCCACTAGAGTCATAGCATGTGTGTTCTTCTCCTAAACCACAACTGGAATCGTTGCATGTGTGTTCTTTTCATAAAACACGTGGATCCACTAGAGTTCAATGCATGTGTGTTCTTTAATAAACCACATGGATCCACTAGAGTTCATTGCATCTGTATTCTTTTCATAAACCACCACTTGAGTTATTGCATGTGTGTTCTTTTCCTAAACCACAACTAGAGTCATTGCATAGTGTTGTTTTCATAACCAACATGGATCCACTAGTGTCATTGCATGTGTGTTATTTTCATAAACCACAGCTAGAGTTATTGCATGTGTGTTCTTTTCTTAAACCACATGGATCCACCAGTGTCATTGGATGTGTGTTCTTTTCATAAACCACATGGATCCACTAGTGTCTTAGAATGTGTGTTCTTTTCATAAACCATCACTAGAGTCATTGCATGTGTGTTCTTTTCATAAACCACCACTATAGTCATTGCATGTGTGTTCTTTTCATAAACTACATGGATCCACTAGAGTTGATTGCATTTCTGTTCTTTTCATAAACCACATGGATCCACCAGTGTCATTGCATGTGTGTTCTTTTCATAAACCACAACTAGAGTCATTGCATGTGTGTTCTTTTCATAAACCACATTGATCCACAAGAGTCAGTGCATGTGTGTTCTTTTCATAACCCACATGGATCCACTAGTGTCATTGCATGTGTGTTCTTTTCATAAACCATAGCTAGAGTCATTGCATGTTTGTTCTTTTCATAAACCACATGGATCCACCAGTGTCAATTACTGTGTGTTCTTTTCCTAAACCACATATGGATCCACCAGAGCCATTGCATGTGTTTCCTTTTCATAAACCACGTGGATCCACTAGTGTCATTGCATGTGTATTCTTTTCATGAACCACAACTAGAGTCATTGCATGTCTGTTCTTTTCATAAACCACATGGATCCACTAGAGTCATTGCGTGTGTGTTCTTTTCACAAACGACATATGGATCCACTACAGTCATTGCATGTGTGTTATTATCCTATACCAGCACTAGAGTCATTGCATGCGTGTTCTTTTCCTAAACCACACATAGATCCACTAGAGTAACTGCATGTGTGTTCTTTTCATAAACCACATGGATCCACCAGAGTCATTGCATGTGTGTTCATTTCATAAACCAGAGCAAGAGGCATTGCATGTGTTCCTCTTTTCATAAACCACATTGATGCACTAGAGTCATTGCATGTGTGTTCTTTTCATAAGCCACATGGATACACTAGAGTCATTGCATGTCTGCTCTTCCTCTAAACCACAACTAGAATAGTTTTATGTGTGTTCTTTTTATAAAACACATGGATCCACTAGAGTTCAATGCATGTGTGTTCTTTTAATAAACCACATGGATCCACTAGAGTTCACTGCATCTGTGTTCTTTTCATAAACCACATTGATCCACCAGTGTCATTGAATGTGTGTTCTTTTAATGAACCACCACTAGAGTTATTGCATGTGTGTTCTTTTCATAAACCACAATTAGAGTCATTGCATGTGTGTTCTTTTCATAAACCACATGGATCCACCAGTGTCATTGAATGTGTGTTATTTTCATAAACCACAGCTAGAGTTATTGCATGTGTATTCTTTTCATAAACCACATGGATCCACCAGTGTCATTGGATGTGTGTTCTTTTCATAAACCACATGGATCCACCAGTGTCATAGAATGTGTGTTCTTTTCATAAACCACCACTAGAGTCATTGCATGTGTGTTATTTTCATAAACCACCACTATAGTCATTGCATGTGTGTTCTTTTCATAAACTACATGGATCCACTAGAGTTGATTGCATTTATGTTCTTTTCATAAACCACATGGATCCACCAGTGTCATTGCATGTGTGTTCTTTTCATAAACCACAACTAGAGTCATTGCATGTGTGTTCTTTTCATAAACCACATTGATCCACAAGAGTCATTGCATGTGTGTTCTTTTCATAAACCACATGGATCCACTAGTGTCATTGCATGTGTGTTCTTTTCATAAACCATAGCTAGAGTCATTGCATGTCTGTTCTTTTCATAAACCACATGGATCCACCAGTGTCAATTAATGTGTGTTCTTTTCCTAAACCACATATGGATCCACCAGAGTCATTGCATGTGTTTCCTTTTCATAAACCACGTGGGTCCACTAGTGTCATTGCATGTGTATTCTTTTCATGAACCACAACTAGAGTCATTGCATGTCTGTTCTTTTCATAAACCACAAGGATCCACTAGAGTCATTGCGTGTGTGTTCTTTTCACAAATGACATATGGATCCACTAGAGTCATTGCATGTGTGTTATTATCCTATACCAGCACTAGAGTCATTGCATGCGTGTTCTTTTCCTAAACCACATATAGATCCACTAGAGTAACTGCATGTGTGTTCTTTTCATAAACCACATGGATCTAGCAGTGTCATTGCATGTGTGTTCTTTTCATGAACCCCAGCTAGAGTTATTGCATGTCTGTTCTTTTCATAAACCGCATTTATCCACTAGAGTCATTGCATGTGTGTTATTATCCTATACCAGCACTAGAGTCATTGCATGCGTGTTCTTTTCCTAAACCACACATAGATCCACTAGAGTAACTGCATGTGTGTTCTTTTCATAAACCACATGGATCCACCAGAGTCATTGCATGTGTGTTCATTTCATAAACCAGAGCAAGAGGCATTGCATGTGTTCCTCTTTTCATAAACCACATTGATGCACTAGAGTCATTGCATGTGTGTTCTTTTCATAAGCCACATGGATCCACTAGAGTCATTGCATGTCTGCTCTTCCTCTAAACCACAACTAGAATAGTTTTATGTGTGTTTTTTTTATAAAACACATGGATCCACTAGAGTTCAATGCATGTGTGTTCTTTTAATAAACCACATGGATCCACTAGAGTTCACTGCATCTGTGTTCTTTTCATAAACCACATTGATCCACCAGTGTCATTGAATGTGTGTTCTTTTAATGAACCACCACTAGAGTTATTGCATGTGTGTTCTTTTCATAAACCACAATTAGAGTCATTGCATGTGTGTTCTTTTCATAAACCACATGGATCCACCAGTGTCATTGAATGTGTGTTATTTTCATAAACCACAGCTAGAGTTATTGCATGTGTATTCTTTTCATAAACCACATGGATCCACCAGTGTCATTGGATGTGTGTTCTTTTCATAAACCACATGGATCCACCAGTGTCATAGAATGTGTGTTCTTTTCATAAACCACCACTAGAGTCATTGCATGTGTGTTATTTTCATAAACCACCACTATAGTCATTGCATGTGTGTTCTTTTCATAAACTACATGGATCCACTAGAGTTGATTGCATTTATGTTCTTTTCATAAACCACATGGATCCACCAGTGTCATTGCATGTGTGTTCTTTTCATAAACCACAACTAGAGTCATTGCATGTGTGTTCTTTTCATAAACCACATTGATCCACAAGAGTCATTGCATGTGTGTTCTTTTCATAAACCACATGGATCCACTAGTGTCATTGCATGTGTGTTCTTTTCATAAACCATAGCTAGAGTCATTGCATGTCTGTTCTTTTCATAAACCACATGGATCCACCAGTGTCAATTAATGTGTGTTCTTTTCCTAAACCACATATGGATCCACCAGAGTCATTGCATGTGTTTCCTTTTCATAAACCACGTGGATCCACTAGTGTCATTGCATGTGTATTCTTTTCATGAACCACAACTAGAGTCATTGCATGTCTGTTCTTTTCATAAACCACAAGGATCCACAAGAGTCATTGCGTGTGTGTTCTTTTCACAAACGACATATGGATCCACTAGAGTCATTGCATGTGTGTTATTATCCTATACCAGCACTAGAGTCATTGCATGCGTGTTCTTTTCCTAAACCACATATAGATCCACTAGAGTAACTGCATGTGTGTTCTTTTCATAAACCACATGGATCTAGCAGTGTCATTGCATGTGTGTTCTTTTCATGAACCCCAGCTAGAGTTATTGCATGTCTGTTCTTTTCATAAACCGCATTTATCCACTAGAGTCATTGCATGTGTGTTCTTTTCCTAAACCACATATGGATCCACCAGAGTCATTGCATGTGTGTTCTTTTCATAAACCACAACAAGAGGCATTGCATGTGTTCCTCTTTTCATAAACCACATTGATCCATTAGAGTCATTGCATGTGTGTTCTTTTCATAAGCCACATGGATCCACTAGAGTTCAATGCATGTGTGTTCTTTTCATAAGCCACATGGATCCACTCGAGTTCGTTGCATCTGTGTTCTTTTCTTAAACCACATGGATCCACCAGTGTCATTGCATGCATTTTCTTTTCATAAACCACAGCTAGAGTCATTGCATTTGTGTTCTTTTCATAACCACATGGATCCATCAGTGTCATTGCATGTGTGTTCATTTCATAAACCACATGGATCCACTAGTGTCGTTGAGTGTGTCTTATTTTCATAAACCACCACTAGAGTCATTGTATGTGTGTTCTTTTCATAAACCACCACTAGAGTCATTGCATGTGTGTTCTTGTCATAAACCATATGGATCCACTAAAGTTGATTGCATTTGTGTTCTTTTCATAAACCACAACTAGAGTGATTGCATTTGTGTTCTTTTCATAAACCACATGGATCCACCAGTGTCAATGCATGTGAGTTCTTTTCATAAAATACCACTAGAGTCATTGCATGTATGTTAATTTCATAAACCACATGGATCCACGAGTGCCATTGCATGCGTGTTCTTTTCATAAACCACATGGATCCACTAGAGTTCATTGCATGTGTGTTCTTTTCATAGACAAGATGGATCCACATGGATCCACTAGAGTTCATTGAATGCGTGTTCTTTTCATAAACCACATGGAGCCACTAGAGTAATTACATGTGTGTTCTTTTCATAAACCACATGGATCCACCAGTGTCACAGAATGTGTGTTCTTTTTGTAAACCACATATGGATCCACTAGAGTCATAGCATGTGTGTTCTTCTCCTAAACCACAACTGGAATCGTTGCATGTGTGTTCTTTTCATAAAACACGTGGATCCACTAGAGTTCAATGCATGTGTGTTCTTTAATAAACCACATGGATCCACTAGAGTTCATTGCATCTGTATTCTTTTCATAAACCACCACTTGAGTTATTGCATGTGTGTTCTTTTCCTAAACCACAACTAGAGTCATTGCATAGTGTTGTTTTCATAACCAACATGGATCCACTAGTGTCATTGCATGTGTGTTATTTTCATAAACCACAGCTAGAGTTATTGCATGTGTGTTCTTTTCTTAAACCACATGGATCCACCAGTGTCATTGGATGTGTGTTCTTTTCATAAACCACATGGATCCACTAGTGTCTTAGAATGTGTGTTCTTTTCATAAACCATCACTAGAGTCATTGCATGTGTGTTCTTTTCATAAACCACCACTATAGTCATTGCATGTGTGTTCTTTTCATAAAACACATGGATCCACTAGAGTTGATTGCATTTGTGTTCTTTTCATAAACCACATGGATCCACCAATGTCATTGCATGTGTGTTCTCTTCATAAACCACAACTAGAGTCATTGCATGTGTGTTCTTTTCATAAACCACATTGATCCAACAGAGTCATTGCATGTGTGTTCTTTTCATAAAACACATGGATCCACCAGTGTCTGTGGGGCCCCCGGATTAATTGTAACACCCTCAAATCGGCTCTATGCAAGTTTTAGCCCTTTCCTCCAAACCCACATAGAAACGATTCAAGGACGCCCACCAGGCAGTTTTGTGCGGGTGGAAAATGAAGTAATAACATTACACAACAGTCCTCGATGGGACCCACAGAACATATATATATATACAATAGCGACTCAACGAGTCAAGAATACAGATATACAATACAAAGATCCAAATCACCTTGAAACAATAGAGCGTCCGACTACGGACAAGATGCAAATGGGGCTAAGAGCCCTGAAGAATAACCAATGGCGTCCATAACCCTGCCCAGGCCAAGCTAGAAGGGTAACCCTGCTATCGACGGCGATCTCAAACCTGCTAAAACAAAAGGGGTGCCGACAAAGGGCAAAGGAAAAAGAGGAGCGTCAGTACTGAGGCCAGTACACGGCGAGGCTAGAATTCGGCGGCTCTCGCCTACATAGGTATGGTGGGCTGAAGCGGCAGCGCAGCGGCACTAAGCAACCTATAGAGACTCGATACAACTGGCGGCTATCAGGGAGGGATAAGAAAGACCTATTTGGATCCTACCTGGAGCTAATACCAAACATACCCATCCTGGTATTTCCCCCTCGAGACCAAACGAGGAAGTCGGACCAAGGAACTCACAGCGTTGGCAATTTTACTCATTCCATTATAGTTGCAGCATTTACTAATCAGGTATAGATAGCGTGATTCATCTTGAAGCATAAGTAGTGGGCAGTTTTTAATCACCATTCCGTTGTAGTTGGAACATTTACTAGTCATTGTTCTGAGGAATCCCAAAACCCATCAGTTGTTGGCACTCTTAGCCCATTCCATTGAAGTTGCAATACTTACTAGGCCGGTACAGCATGTCACGAAACAACCCAGATCCACCAGTTGTTGGCATTTTAATATCCATTCCGTTATAGTTGCATCTGATTACTAGTCACATATTAAGTCAAATTTCTAGCACTACTTTAGTTATGCTTGTCTATGATCGAGATACTGTGCTCCAAGTCGTCCATAACCGCGGACACGGCTTTCAGAAAGTTTACCCTGCAGGGGTGCACAAATAGCAACACACACTCGATCAACCTCGGAAAAACCAACTCAAAACCCAACGAGGCATTCACGACAAAGCGATCACAGGATTCATAAATATTTTAGGGGGCCACCCCATTAAGCTACCCGCAACGAAGTTGGCCTACTCCGAGACGGACCCAAGGTTTGCCCCAATGGCTGTAAACGACTGGGAACCCGAAAGTGTGACTGGGCTTGTCGATACCGCGAAAACACTCCGCAATCCTAAACAGTACAGGTGCTCCACGCACAATCTTAAATAAAGCGGTAAAGCATGGCATAGGTACAGGATAGTAATAAAGCCCCAAACTACTTTGTGGTCCCAATAAATAGAAATGAATCAAGCTCTGGCTCAGGGGGGTCCATAAGGCCTCCCGGATGTGGATAGTGCGAAAAATCAAGGAACATATATCAAGTACTTGGGGTCCTACGGGACACAAGTGAGCATGGAAGAACCAAATAACATCTATTGCCCACCGATGCCTCTGCATTAGTTATATCTAGCATTTTAATAGTTATAATTAAAGTCGTGATCATCTCCACCATTAAGCATCTCCATCATTAACATCCGCCAGCATTCCAACCACTGTGGTACTTGACAACACGGGATCGCACCTGAGCAAGCAACTACAACTCGCAAGGCCAGCTATCTACCAAACACAGGTTATAGGAGGTGTCCAAGGCAATATAGAGGCTGTACGGGATATAACTGGTGCACGGAAACTAAAGCATCGCGACACGAATAGCAATAGATAAATAGGATGATATGCATGCGAGATGAACAATTAATATGCGACAGTCGATAATGTCATATTATAAAATAATGGGGTCTCGGATAGGGAATCACATTTAGGGTTCGGCGAACTTGGGCTCCGAGGTGTTCGGGGTTCGACAGGGTTCGACGGGGGAACGGTTCGACGGAAACGGTCTCGGACAATGGAAGTAGATCTTGTCGCATCCGGGAAGCAGGACTTGGTTTGGCGTCGGGGGCGCATTGGATTCGCTCTGGTCGGTGCCGATCTTGTCGTCGATGGCGAACTTGAGTGGATCGGGTACCGGGGTCTTCGGATCCGGGAAGTAGATCTTGTCGCACAGTGTCCGGGTAGGCGAACTTGGCGGGTTGGGGACAATCTTGTCGGGTCCGCGTATCGGGTCGGTCTTGGCGTTCGGGAAGAAGAACTTGGCGTTCCGCGGCAAAGTGCTTGTCGTATCGGTGGCGATCTTGGCGGTCATCGGGTCATGTCGACGGTCTTGTCGTAACAGGGGTTCGATGTTCGGATCCGTGTGGAAGGTCTTGGAGTTTGGCGTCGGTCTTGTCGGCGGTCGATCTTGATTTGCCGGTGGGGGGTCATGGCAGCTCTTGGTGTCGGCGGGATCGGTCTTCGGTAGATCTTGGTATTGTGACAGTTCTCATTAGTGGTCCTCTGGTAGCGGCGCTTCGGCAACATCACAGACGATGTTGGAGGTCTTGTCACTTGACGATCTTGTTCATCGGGAGGGTCTCGAGCATCTTTCCAAACGGATCAGGAAAACAGGGCCAACAGAGGCAGACACGCACGGCTGCAGGTGTCCTTCAAGCTTGACATGCACACACGCATGCACATCTACAGGAAACAGGGGCACGCGACTGTGGCCAGAGCACGGCGTGCGCCCACACGGCTTCTCCGGGTCGGGTCGAGGCAGACGAGGTGGCAGCAAGGGGAAAACCGCGGTGGTAGGGTGGCTCGGAGGCAGTACCCGGCGATGCGGGCGCGGTGGCCGAGGCGAGGAGGTTGAAGGCGGCGGCGGGGGTTGGTAGCCTGCGTGTGGAGCTTGGAGAGGGCCGGCCCTAGCGGTGGGCCACTTCAGAGACGGCGGGGACGGAGGCCACGTCGCAGAGGATGGAGGACGCGGCAGCGAGGGCTTGAGGCTGAGGACGGCGGGGTGCGCGCAGGGCGTGGCGGCGGCAGAGCTTGCGAGGAGTTGGGCTCCGGCGCGGACGGAGACGTGCCCGAGGCGGAGAGGCCAACGACGCATGAAGGGGATGAAGGAGGTCGCTGGTCGCCCAGCTCCGGTGGCGGCCTACGGAGGGAGGCGCCGGCGGCGAGGAGGCGGGGTTGGGCCACGGGATGAGGCCCAGGCGGTGGAGGAGAGACATCGGGGGCGGCGGGGCCTGGCGCTTGTGGCAGCGGGGCAGGAACATGCGAGCGGAGGGAGGAGAGAGGAAGGCGCGGGCGTGTCGGTGGGGCGATGGAACCGAGGGAGGCAGGTGGGCCAGGGCGCGGGAGTGCGGGCCGGTCGGGCGGTGGTAGGCTGGCAGGGTGGGGCCCGGGGTAGGTGGGGCGAGCGGGAAAAGGGCTAGCGCGTGCGGCGGTGGAAAAATTTGGGAGTGGGCGGCGCATCTGTCCACTCCAGGAGGGTGGGGCCCGCGCGGTTGGTTGTGGGGTGAGGGCAGGTGGGGGGTTGGTCGGCTGGGTGAGGTGGAGGGAAAAAGGGAGGGGTTGGTGAGGTGTCGCGCAGCGATTGGGCAGGGTGAGGTGAAGGGGGCTGGGTAGGAAAATAGGGGTATGGTATTTGGTAGAAAAAGGGTTGCGGTGATATCTAGTAGGTAGGATTTTTATCTAGAGGTGGCCGGCTAGGCTTTCGGGCCTGGCGGGCTGCCTCCTAAAAATAAAAGAAATTTTTTATTATTTAAAACGGGGATTTTGAAAACCGTTGGTAGACGAAACAAAATAATCCGGAGACCCTGGTTTTAAGTTGAAATAAAGACGGGGCGTTTAGAAAACAAAAACGGACTTTTCGAAAATAGTTTTATGCAAACAAATGCAAGATGACATGACGATGCTCAAATGCAAGGTAGCATGATGACATGAGCATGCGGTCATGATGATGCAATGCACAAAAACAACGCGATTTTCTAGTAGTGGTTTTGGTGGGGCGCCACAATTCGACACCACTAACAATGGATCTCGCCCTCGAGATCCGCCTCATGGTACCAGAAAGAAGACCAACGATCTGAAACTTCGCGCTTCGTGTAGATCCTCGCGACACCACTAACAAGAGGTCATTGTCCGTGATCGTCGAGAGAACACTCCGGGAACAAAGGGCGAAGGCGGAGGTATCAACAAATAAAGCCACCTCTAGCTTCGATAGAAAGAGAGAACCGATGCATTCTCATCCACTTCAATGTACACGAGCAAATAGAGTGAGTAGTCGGCATGGGGGCCAATCCATCACGCACCCAAACTATTACTCCGCACAATCAGTAGAAAAGCGTGCAACCATTCTCGGACTCAGACTAAAGACCTCGACAAACGAGGGTCGGAAATAAAGTAGTGATGCAGACTTTGCATCGGATCTGGCGTAGATGATGTCATCGCGTCGAAAAACACCGAAAGGCACAAACAAGGAACAAAGAATGGTACCACAGATAAAGGATCACTCAGATAGCATGAAGTCTGGAGGTAGAAACACCGTTACCAAAGGAGGAAGCGAAACCCTGAAGGTACGACGGAAAACCCAACCACGAGAAACCCTGGACTCGAAGAAAGATAAGAGAGGAGATGTAAAACACGCAGAGGTAAGGAGAGAACAGCAGAGGGGTAAGAAGTAAAATCAGACCTAATCAGATCTATCCAACCGATTTTTGCAAAAATAGTTTTGACACTCTACTTCGACCGTTAGCTAGGTTATCCTACAGGCTGGACTTGTGGGGTATCGCAACTGCTGGGCTCTGATACCACTCTGTAACACCCTCAAATCGGCTCTATGCAACTTTTAGCCCTTTCCGCCAAACCCACATAGAAACGATTCAAGGACGCCCACCAAGCACTTTCGTGCGGGTGGAAAACGAAGTAATAACATTACACAACAGTCCTCGATGGGACCCACAGAATAGATATATATACAATAGCGACTCAACGAGTCAAGAATACAGATATACAATACAAAGATCCAAATCACCTTGAAACAATAGAGCGTCTGACTACGGACAAGATGCAAATGGGGCTAAGAGCCCTGAAGAATACCCAATGGCGTCCATAACCCAGCCCGGCCAAGCTAGAAGGGTAACCCTGCTATCGACGGCGATCTCAAACCTGCTAAAACAAAAGGGGTGCCGACAAAGGGCAAAGGAAAAAGAGGAGCGTCAGTACTGAGGCCAGTACACGGCGAGGCTAGAATTCGGCGGCTCTCGCCTACATAGGTATGGTGGGCTGAAGCGGCAGCGCAGCGGCACTAAGCAACCTATAGAGACTCGATACAACTGGCGGCTATCAGGGAGGGATAAGAAAGACCTATTCGGATCCTACCTGGAGCTAATACCAAACATACCCATCCTGGTATTTCCCCCTCGAGACCAAACGAGGAAGTCGGACCAAGGACCTCACACCGTTGGCAATTTTACTCATTCCATTATAGTTTCAGCAACTACTAATCAGATATAGATAGCATGAGTCATCCTGAAGCATAAGTAGTGGGCAGTTTTTAATCACCATTCCGTTGTAGCTGGAACATTTACTAGTCAGGTGTCATTGTTCTGAGGAATCCCAAAACCCATCAGTTGTTGGCACTCTTATCCCATTCCATTGAAGTTGCAATACTTACTAGGCCGGTACAGCATGTCACGAAACAACCCAGATCCACCAGTTGTTGGCATTTTAATATCCATTCCGTTATAGTTGCATCTGATTACTAGTCACATATTAAGTCAAATTTATAGCACTACTTTAGTTATGCTTGTCTATGATCGAGATATTGTGCTCCAAGTCATCCATAACCGCGGACACGGCTTTCAGAAAGTTTTATCCTGCAGGGGTGCACAAATAGCAACACACACTCGATCAACCTCGGAAAAACCAACTCAAAACCCAACGAGGCATTCACGACACAGCGATCACAGGATTCATAAATATTTCAGGGGGCCACCCCATTAAGCTACCCGCAACGAAGTTGGCCTACTCCGAGACGGACCCAAGGTTTGCCCCAATGGTTGTAAACGACTGGGAACCCGAAAGTGTGACTGGGCTTGTCGATACCGCGAAAACACTCCGCAATCCTAAACAGTACAGGTGCTCCACGCACAATCTTAAATAAAGCGGTAAAGCATGGCATAGGTACAGGATAGTAATAAAGCCCCAAACTACTTTGTGGCCCCAATAAATAGAAATGAATCAAGGTCTGGCTCAGCGGGGTCCATAAGGCCTCCCATATGTGGATAGTGCGAAAAATCAAGGAACATGTATCAAGTACTCGGGGTCCCACGCGACACAAGTGAGCGTGGAAGAACCAAATAACATATATTGCCCACCGATGCCTCTGCATTAGTTATATCTAGCATTTTAATAGTTGTAATTAAAGTCGTGATCATCTCCACCATTAAGCATCTGCACCATTAACATCCGCTAGCATTCCAACCACTGTGGTACTTGACAACACGGGATCGCACCTGAGCAAGCAACTACGACTCGCAAGGCCAGCTATCTACCAAACACAGGTTATAGGAGGTGTCCAAGGCAATATAGAGGCTGCACGGGATATAACTGGTGCATGGAAACTAAAGCATCGCGACACGGATAGCAATAGATCAACAGGAGGAAATAAAGACTATAAATGCAAAATAGGTAGAAGGGGGAGAGGTGCTCGCCTGGGAAACAATGCCGAAGGTTCATATCCGAAGAACTTTTCGATACTCGCATCCACTCATCGGTCTAATCCGCGAAGAAGCAAAGCACTAAAAGAAACACCGGATGCAATATTTAATACTATGGCAGAAGATCCGGCATGATTATGATATGCATGCGAGATGAACAATTAATATGCGACAGTCGATAATGTCATATTATAAAATAATGGGGTCTCGGATAGGGAATCACATTTAGGGTTCGATGAACTTGGGCTCCGAGGGGTTCGGGGTTCGACAGGGTTCGACGGGGGAACGGTTCGACGGAAACGGTCTCGAACAACGGAAGTAGATCTTGTCGCATCCGGGAAGCAGGACTTGGTTTGGCGTCGGGGGCGCATCGGATTCGCTCTGCTCGGTGCCGATCTTGTCGTCGATGGCGAACTTGAGTGGATCGGGTACCGGGGTCTTCGGATCCGGGAAGTAGATCTTGTCGCACGGTGTCTGGGTAGGCGAACTTGGCGGGTTGGGGACTATCTTGTCGGGTCCACCTATCGGGTTGGTCTTGGCTTTCGGGAAGAAGAACTTGGCGTTCCGCGTCGAAGTGCTTGTCGTATCGGTGGCGATCTTGGTGGTCATCGGGTCATGTCGACGGTCTTGTCGTACTAGTGGTTCGATGTTCAGATCCGTGTGGAAGGTCTTGGAGTTTGGCGTCGGTCTTGTCGGCGGTCGATCTTGATTTGCCGGTGGGAGGTCGTGGCAGCTCTTGGTGTCGGCAGGATCGGTCTTCGGTAGATCTTGGCATTGTGACAATTCTCATCGGTTGTCCTCCCGTAGCGGCGCTTGGGCGACATCACAGACGATGTTGGAGGTCTTGTCACTTGACGATCTTGTTCATCGGGAGGGTCTTGTAGCATCCCAATTGTCTAACAATTGTAATGCTACTTGTCCTAGTAAGACATTGGCTACTTCATATATATTATTGTTGCATCATAATTATATCATGCTCATGTCATCATGCCACCTTGCATTTGAGCATCATATAAAATCCTATTTCTTTTGGTTTTTCTCTCATATGCATTATTAATTGTATTTGCCTCTTGATATTGTATTTGGCTATTGATATATTGTTCAATGCCCAAGTTGAGTTGGGGGCATATCTTTTATTTCAATTCCATCACCTTTCTTTTCCACCACTTTATAATTCCACCATCCTACTAGTTCATGAGCTTGTTTGTCTTTATTTTGGTTTTATCTAGCTCATGGCAATAGGGTGGATCTAGTCCTTTAAATTCTTTTGCTTGGCTTTATTCCATTTCTTGGAAATGCATGAGAATAATGCCATAATATTATTATTGTTTTCAAAAAATAAATCATGGCATTATTATTTTGCATGGGCCATGGACACTCCTTCACCACCTTTTACTCCATTGGTTTTTCTTTTGATTTAATGGATCCTATCTTGGGGAACCATCTCCTTCCATTCCACCATTCCCATATCCTCACCCACATCCCTTTCTTTTATTTTATTTTCTACATGCATGAAAATATGTGACTCTTTCCACCTATTTTTTTTCTTCCCCTTTCTTTCTTGTTTCTTTTCCACATTAGCTCAAGCTAGATCAAGCTCCATGTTCCTTCTTGGTATGGCCTCATAAACATAAATTAAAATCTAAATACCTAATAAAATTTAAACCTAGCTTCTCTCTTTATTCTTCTCCTAATCTAATTCTACTAAACCCTAACATTGATCTCTCCTCTCTCTCTCTATCTCTCTCTCCCATGAGGGCCACCTGATCCCCTCTCTCTCCCTAGCCCACCTCAGCTAACCCTAACCCTTTATCCAAGCTAAGCAAAACCCTAACCCTAGCCATGTATAAACCTAGACCGAGCTAACCTCTCTCCTATCTCTCCTCTCTCTCTTCTCTCTCCTGCCATGCTGGCCCCAGCTGCGGCGTCTCCCCCTCCCCTGGCCCACCTGCAGCCTCCCCTCCCATGCCCTACCTGCTCCCAGCCCGAGCTAGCATGTGCCCGAGGAGAAGGAGGAAAAGGCCGAGCTACTTTACCTGGCCGCGCCCACACGCCATCTCCTCCCTCTCCCTCCTTTTCCCTCCTCCTCACGGCTCCCCAGCATCGCCAGATCCGCCCCAAGCCGGCCCTCTTCTTCCCCTTCTTCCTCCCCGACGCCCAGCACCTGCCACCGGTCGCCGCCAGCACCACCTCGCCTACGTCGTTCTAGCCGGTCAGCGCGACGTGGAGGTGGCCAGGAAGACCGAGGACGCTCCACTGCATCACCCGGTCCACGCCAACGCGAAGAAGGGAGCCCCAGCACCACCAGATCCTCGCCGTCCCGACGAAACCCTAGCCACCAGAGCGTCTACATCGTCGTCGATCCGCCGCGCTTCTCCTCGATCCGACCACACCAGCCCACCCGCGGTGAGTCCCTCGACCCCCCTGACATGTTCCGCCTCGCCGTACCGCCCTAGCCCCGCCATTCGTTTCGTCGAACGTCCACCGTGCGCGCCGCTCTCGGAGTCTGCAAGCGCTCCACACCACCTAGCACCTCACCTAGGCCCCAGCCCCTCTCCTAACAGCTCCCCTAGCACGCCGCAGTGGCTCCGCCCCTCAGCGCGCTCGCCCGCGTCCTGGGTTCGACTCCCCGCCCCGCGCCGCGTGCGCGCTGTCGCCAGACACGCCGTCAGTTTCGTCAGAAAACGAGGAAGAGGAACAGTGCGCGATGACACTTTGCACTTACCCCCCCAACCTTTTTATTCTTAACCCGCGCTCCTAGAGACCCCACTAGTCAGCCGCACTAGCATTTTTTGCAGAAAGCCCCTCTGTTTTCTCAGACCGTAACCCGCACTCCCGTCATGTCCCACCTGACAGCCTCTGGGCTAAGCTCCACTGGCACGTGGGCCTCCAGCCACTGGCCCCGCCTGTCAGCCTCAGTGGGCTAGCCAGAGCCCGGTAACAAAAGTGTTTTCACGCGCGTGGCCCCAGTCAGCGCAAGGCCCACCCGTCAGCGGCTGAGGCTAGAATTGCCTGGGTAACAAAAGTATTTTCCTGAGTCTGATTTTAATTAAACCTTTTCCAAATTGATTTAAATTCAAATTCAAATCAGATTTAAATAATTTTTAAAATACAAATCCAAATAATACAAGTAATATATGTTTTGGAATCAGGAAAATGTGAGGAATTCAAATATGCCATTCAAAATAATGTTTGAACACTTTAAAATTTCGAGATGATTAAAATTACAATAAAATGCCCTTTTCCTTAATTAATTAATAAATTTTGTTTTATAACTCCAAATTTGACAAATAATATGTCTAAATCGATCAGCACGACGAGCCCGTTCTATCTATGCAGTCCTTGTTCTGAATTGAAGCATGCATAATGTTGTTATTAAAAATCTGAACTGTTTATGACAATAAAACTTGGTTAAATAAATAATAAAATGCTCTATTTCTTGTATCCACACCTCACCTTTGCCATGCTACTTTAATGCCATGCAAATTGTGCATAATTCATCATGGCATGTTTGTGTGCTTGTCGCATTTTCATTCATATGCTTGTGCACTTTATTTATGTTGGCCCTTGTTTGTTTGGTTCTTCTTCGAATAGTCGCCCAGCAGGAGAATTACCAGGAATCATAGGAGTATTACCCAGATCCATCTCTCGCTTCAACTGAGCTGCCAGGCAAGCACTACCACATGCTTGCATACATACAGTACCTATTGCCTCTATCTTATTCTTGCATCATTGAGTCGCAATTCCATTAAATTGAATCCCAAGTACTGCATAGCCTTTACTTTTAAACCCCACCGAAGCTTGTTCCTCCATCCCATGAGCCATTACTACAGGAGTTGTTTGAGCCATGCGAGTCGTAGAAAAGCATGTGTAGGGTATGTGAGTGTTTGAGGAATAACGAGGTACCTAAACAACATAACCTGAGTAGTAATGGGATAACTAATGAAAGAGGCACCGGTGAGCAATATCTGCTATTTGGTTTTTCATGCTCACTGGTGTCCCGTAGGACCCCGAATTATGCCATGTTACTATCTTATTTCTTGGGGCCACAAATTAGTTTGGGGCTTTATTACTATCTTGTAATTATGCCATGTTACTGCTTTATTTAAGATTGTGCGAGGAGCACCTGTACTATTTTGGATCGTGAGACGTTTTCGCTGTATCGACAAGCCCAGTCACATTTTCGGGTTCCCAGTCTTTTACCGCCGTCCACACAAACCTTGGGCCCGTCTCGGAGCCGGCCAACTTCGTTACGGGTAGCTTTATGGGGTGCCCCCCTGAAATATTTCTGGATCTTGCGATTGCTTTGTCGTGAATGCCTCGTTGGGTTTTGATTTGGTTTTTCCGAGGTTGATCGAGTGTGTGTTGCTATTCGTGCACCCCTGTAGGGTAAATCTTTCTGAAAGCCGTGTCCGCGGTTATGGATGACTTGGAGCACAATTTCTCGATCATAGACAAGTATAACTAAAGTACCGCTTTTAAATTGACTAAGTACTTGACTAGTAAATAGTGCAATACTCATGGAATGGTTAATAAAACTGCCAACGGATGATGGGGGTTGTTCATCCGCTTCCTCGTCGCTAAGCGAGGAGGAGGATGGATCTGTTAATTATACTGTTATAACTGTCGTTCTTAATTCACGGACTTCCGTCTATCATTGGTTAGGCGGAAGGTTAGCGAGTATCTGTAGAATTGTTAGGTATTATCTTTTGCTGCAATTGCGTCACCCCAGGCTGTGTCCCCTTTAGCGGCATAAAGACTAGCTGAGTACCGCTAGGGTCTCACACGATAAATTGTTTGATTCAGATGAACAGGTGTACCCGCAAGATGGATACTAGGTGGAAGAGACAGATGATGTTGGCAACGATCATTCGGTGTAGAGATTCCGGGAACGGGGATCCGTGTGATCTGTGGGCGGGATGTGTTTATTTATGGGGCATCTTATGCCAATTTGCTTCTTATCCGTACTCGGATCTTGTTTTCCGCTTCCGCCCGATACTCTGATGTGTGATGTATGAGGAGCTATCCTAAATTATTATATCTATCTAGGACATTTGGATCTTGCCGTATGGCGCTGCAATATTTCTATTTCTTTTAGATGGAATGGCTCTGAGGACTGTTGTATGTGGCTTCCATACATACTCATTTGTGTATGTAGTTGATCCCTTCGCCTGCCGATTACGTCGCTCGTTCTTGTCCCGTTGTCTGAAAGTGGTTAGGACGGCCGAAAGGTCTACCGTGAGTGGCCCTGGGCCCCATCGTACTATTTTAACTACTTTCGTTCATCCAGGCATTAACTAAGAGCGTAATTCACTGAGGTAGTTACAATTGGTATCAGAGCCATCCCGCCCTTCAGGGTCTCAGCCAAAATGGTCGTTGTCAGTCTAGCAAATATTTTTGGTAGTTATGTATACTAGGGAAAAACAAAACGTGAGAGTAGGACTGCTTTCATTTTTCTTCTTACCCACCCACCCACCCACCCTTTTCTGGTAAGGAAGTGTAACGTTTTCAATCCTCTTCTAAAATTCAAACTAGGATTCACGTGTTCTGGGTTCCGTAGTACCATAGGTTGCGTGTGTGTGTGTGAATTATTTGTCTATCTGTTGCATCCAAATGTTATCACTATCTGCCTTTTGGTTATCAACTGTTGGTACATTCCGTACCGACAGGCCTTTGTAAACCGACGTGATCTATTCTGATTCGTTGTAGACCGATGTGATCTATCTTACTCTTTGTTATCCGATGTTATCTTGTTGGGGTGTTCTTTTCTGTAGTTACCAATCTTTAGGTTCATCTTAAGAAGAAGGTGTTGGGATATGTGTTTTACTGATTCATGTGCGGAGTAATGATTTGAGTGCGGGATGGAGTCGCGACCATACCACTACTTTTATCACTTGCTTTTGTATGTTGAACTAGTAGAATTACTAATCTTGATTCGTTAAGTGGTTTTGCGCATATAGTGGTATTTTACTGCCGAAATTTGCGGGAATTTTTTCTTTGTTAGTTGTGTACCACACTCCTTGTTCAGTCGTGTGTGTTATGCTTAATATCTTCTAGTTTCCTTGAACTTTGTTGATATTTTTATATCATCTCAGTGATTTGCATTCTTTAATCTTGATTAATTCCATTTTGGTAGTATTTTGGATTATTATCATTCTCCATTATAGTACTGACTTGTGTTTTATATCAATCACAGGATGGCACCACCACGCCGTTCTGAGGAGGACATACCACCTGAACTTGGGGCTGCTTTGGCAAGTATTGCAAATGCTTTGGGCACTATGCAGCAGAACCAGTAGCGCTTCGAGGAAAGCGTGAGGAGGAATGAGTTTGCTCCACTACCTCCACCTCCTAAGCGAGGAGACATCAAGAGTTTTCTCAAGTTCAACCCACGCCAATTTGAAGTGTCTGATCAGCCACTTGATGTGGATGATTGGCTTCGTGAAGTGTCAAGGTTGCTGATGACTGTGGATGTTCCCGAGCAAGAATGGGTCAAGTGTGCTACTCACCTTCTGAAGGGAGATGCAGCTCTCTGGTGGGAAAATTACCTCAAGGCAGATCTTTCCAGCCTACTTGGGAGCGGTTCACTGCTGCTTTCAAAGAGCAATATCTATCAGAAATTGTCATGGAAAGGATGAAGGAAGTGTTTCTCAACCTCAAGCAGGGCACTGACAATGTCAACACCTATATCAGAAACTTCATGAATCTGTCTCGTTATGGTGGCAATGAGATCTCTGATGACAAGAAGAAGCAAAAGAGGTTTAGACAAGGCCTCAATGCTTCCATCAAATATGCAATCACTCATGCAAGGCCGGCATCTTTTCTGGAACTTCAACACACAGCTCTGCAGGAAGAAGCAAGTAGGCAAGTGTTTGAGGAGTCAAAGAAACATAGCCGTGATACAACAAGCTCTTCTGCTATGACAGCTCCTTCTAAGCGTCGTGTCTGGGTTCCTAACACCCCACCGTCACTCCTTGCTCCACCAAGACCTTCAAGCTACGCACCAAGGCCACCAAACTCCTTCACTGCGGCTCCTAGGGGCTACAACCACAACTACCCTGGAGCGCCTGGTGGAGTCCCTGGCTACGTTGCTCCACGTCCACCTGGTGCTTGCTATACTTGTGGAAACACTTGGCATCAACACTGGAATTGTCCATTGAACAACAAAGCTCTTCCACCACCACCTCCAAGACCTGCGGCAAGTGCTCCTATGATTCGTGCACCTCCACCTCGGGCTCTCAACATCAACACCAAGCCAGGGTCTATGGTTGCTTGTGCCAACTGTGTCAACGCCGCTCAAGCTGAGCATGCACCTGGAGTTGTCATGGGTATGCTTCCTGTTAACTCAGTTCCTGCATGAGTTTTGTTTGATTCTGGTGCTTTGCATTCTTTTGTTTCTCACAAGTTTGCTCATGATCAAGATCTGGCTATGGTTCCTTTATTGCATCGTCTTGTGGTACAATCTCCTGGGTCAAATATGAGGGCTGCTCATATCAGCCATGGCAATCAAATTGAGATTGGTGGTTCTTCGTTTCCGGCTTCCTTAATTATTCTGGGCAATTCTGATATTGATGTTATCTTGGGCATGGATTGGTTGACAGCAAATGCAGTTGTGATTGATTGTGCTGAACGTTCGGTTTCTCTGAAAATTCCTGAAGGCCATATAGTCTATTCTCCAAGTCTGACTCCTGCAATTCAGCTTTATTCTTTGGCGGCTCTGAATGATGATGCTATGGAAGGTATTCAGAGTGTTCCTGTAGTCAGTGAGTTTCCATATGTTTTTCCTGAAGAGTTGCCAGGTATGCCTCCGGATCGTGAGGTTGAGTTTGTCATTGAACTTGAACCTGGTACCGCTCCTATCTCTAAGCGGCCTTATAAAATGGGTCCTGCTGAGTTGGCTGAACTTAAACGTCAGTTGGATGAACAAGAGAATTTGGGTTTCATTCAGCACAGTACTTCTTCTTGGGGTAGTCCAACCATCTTTGTGAAGAAGCGAGACAAGACTGATAGACTTTGTGTTGACTATCGGGCACTCAATGCTAAAACAATCAAGAATAAATATCCCCTTCCACGGATTAATGATCTCTTCGATTAGCTAGCTGGAGCTGTGGTATTCTCTAAGCTTGATTTTAGAAGTGGTTATCATCAAATCAAGATTCGCAAGGAAGATGTCCCTAAAACAACTTTCACCACCCGCTATGGCCTGTATGAGTACACGGTCATGTCTTTCGGTCTCACCAACGCACCTGCCACGTTATCGAGGCTTATGAACTCGGTTTTCATGGACTATCTTGATAAGTTTGTTGTGGTCTATCTGGATGACATTCTAGTCTATTCTAAGGCTAAGGAAGAACATGAAGAACACCTTCAGTGTGTCCTAAACAAGCTTCGTGAGAACCGCCTGTATGCAAAGTTCTCCAAGTGTGAGTTTTGGCTGCCTCAAGTCACTTACCTGGGTCACGTCATCTCTGCCAAGGGCATTGCCGTCAACCCAGAAACTATTAAGACAATTATGGACTGGCTTCCACCCATAAATGTCAAAGAAGTCCGGAGTTTCCATGGTTTGGCCAGTTACTGCCGTCGCTTCGTTCAAAATTTCTCAAAGATTGCGAAGCCTCTTACAGATCTCCTCAAGAAAGGCAAGAAATACCATTGGACTCCTGCATGTCAAGCAAGCTTTGAAACACTCAAAGAGAAGCTCACTTCCACACCAGTCTTAGTTCCTCCAGATACATCAAAGCCTTTCCAAATATTCTGTGATGCTTCATTGCAAGGATTGGGTGCGGTCCTTATGCAAGAAAAACAAGTTGTTGCTTATGCCTCTCGACAGTTGAAGACGCATGAGATCAACTATCCTACACATGACCTCGAACTCGCAGCAGTTGTCTTTGCTTTGAAAGTATGGAGGCATTACTTGCTTGGCAACCGTTGTGAGATCTTTTCTGATCACAAGAGTCTGAAGTATATCTTCACACAGCCTGATCTCAACCTTCGTCAGAGGAGGTGGATTGAAACAATTAATGATTTCGATTTGACCATCAACTACACTCTGGGCAAAGCCAATGTCATGGCAGATGCTCTCAGTCGAAAAGCTTATGTCAACAACCTCATGGTGGAAGAACAACAGCCTCTCTTGTGCGAGGAATTCCGCAAGCTCAACCTTGAAATTGTGGATCAAGGGTATCTTCTGAACCTTCTAGCAACACCTCTCTTGGAAGAAAAGGTCCGTTCCATTCAGCTTGGGGATCCTTACACTAAAAAGATCATCTCCAACATTCAACTTCCGAAGTACGAGTCTTTCCACGTAGATGACCAAGGCACTCTTTTCTTTGAACACCGGATGTTTGTTCCGAACTTCCCGGGTTTAAGAGAGCAAGTTCTCAAGGAGGCGCATGATTCTGTTCTTTCTATCCACCCTGGAAGCACTAAGATGTACATGGACTTGAAAACACAATATTGGTGGCCTGGTTTGAAACGATATTGTGCCAAGTATGTCTCGGAGTGTGATGTTTGTCGCAGAGTTAAAGCTGTCCATTAGAAACCTTCCGGTCTTCTACAGCCATTGAAGCCTCCGGAATGGAAATGGGAGAAAGTAGAGATGGACTTTATCACTGGTTTTCCAAGGTCGCAGAAGGGCAACAATGCAATCTTTGTTGTCATTGACAGGCTTTCTAAAGTAGCTCACTTCTTTCCAGTCAAGGAAACAATTTCTGCAATTCAGTTGGCTGAGCTCTATATCAACAGAATTGTCTCTCTGTATGGAGTCCCTCTTGAGATCAGTTCAGACCATGGAAGCATCTTCACTTCCAAGTTCTGGGGAAGTTTCCAAAATGCTTTGGGAACAAAACTAAACTTCAACACAGCTTACCACCCTCACTCGCACGGACAAGTTGAAAGGATCAATCAGATTCTAGAAGATATGCTTCGTTCTTGCGTTATATCTTTTGGCATGAAGTGGGAAGAATGTCTTCCTTATGCTGAATTCTCTTACAACAACAGCTTCCAGAAAAGTCTAAAGATGGCACCATTTGAGGCTCTTTATGGTTGCAAATGCAGAACTCCGATTGGTTGGTCGGGCGCAGGTGAAAGAATATTGTTTGGCCCCGACATTGTAACTCAAGCGGAGGAGAAAGTTCACATCATTCTTAAAAATCTGAAGATTGCTCAAAGTCGCCAGAAGAGCAATTATGACAGAAAGCACACGGACATGGAGTATGTCCCTGGTGATCTCGTTTACCTTCGTGTCACTCCCATGAGAGGCACGCACCGCTTTGGTATCAAAGGAAAGCTGGCTCCTAGATACATCGGTCCTTTCAAAATTCGTGGAAGAAGAGGAGAAGTTGATTATGCTCTTGAGCTCCCTGAACAACTCAAAGTCCATGATGTTTTCCACATCTCTCAACTCAAGAAGTGCTTCAAGGATCCCGGCATGACCGTGGACCATGAACTCATCAATCTCCAGGAAGATCTGTCTTATCAAGAACACCCCACAAAAATTCTTGAAGTCGCAGACAGAAGGACTCGCAACAAGTCCATCAAGTTCTGCAAGGTGCAGTGGTCGCACCATTCCGTTGATGAAGCCACCTGGGAACGTGAAGATGAGCTCCGTGCCAAGTATCCTACCCTCTTTGAGTCTTCTTCTTCCTAGAATCTCGGGGCGAGATTCCTGTTTAGTGGGTGAGAGTTGTAGCATCCCAATTGTCTAACAATTGTAATGCTACTTGTCCTAGTAAGACATTGGCTACTTCATATATATTATTGTTGCATCATAATTATATCATTCTCATGTCATCATGCCACCTTGCATTTGAGCATCATATAAAATCCTCTTTCTTTTGGTTTTTCTCTCATATGCATTATTAATTGTATTTGCCTCTTGATATTGTATTTGGCTATGGATATATTGTTCAATGCCCAAGTTGAGTTGGGGGCATATCTTTTATTTCAATTCCATCACCTTTCTTTTCCACCACTTTATAATTCCACCATCCTACTAGTTCATGAGCTTGTTTGTCTTTATTTTGGTTTTATCTAGCTCATGGCAATAGGGTGGATCTAGTCCTTTAAATTCTTTTACTTGGCTTTATTCCATTTCTTGGAAATGCATGAGAATAATGCCATAATATTATTATTGTTTTCACAAAATAAATCATGGCATTATTATTTTGCATGGGCCATGCACACTCCTTCACCACCTTTTACTCCATTGGTTTTTCTTTTGATTTAATGGATCCTATCTTGGGGAACCATCTCCTTCCATTCCACCATTCCCATATCCTCACCCACATCCCTTTCTTTTATTTTATTTTCTACATGCATGATCATATGTGACTCTTTCCACCTTTTTTTTTTCTTCCCCTTTCTTTCTTGTTTCTTTTCCACATTAGCTCAAGCTAGATCAAGCTCCATGTTCCTTCTTGGTATGGCCTCATAAACATAAATTAAAATCTAAATACCTAATAAAATTTAAACCTAGCTTCTCTCTTTATTCTTCTCCTAATCTAATTCTACTAAACCCTAACATTGATCTCTCCTCTCTCTCTCTATCTCTCTCTCCCATGAGGGCCACCTGATCCCCTCTCTCTCCCTGGCCCACCTCAGCTAACCCTAACCCTCTATCCAAGCTAAGAAAAACCCTAACCCTAGCCATGTCTAAACCTAGACCGAGCTAACCTCTCTCCTCTCTCTCCTCTCTCTCTTCTCTCTCCTGCCATGCTGGCCCCAGCTGCGGCGTCTCCGCCTCCCCTGGCCCACCTGCAGCCTCCCCTGCCATGCCCTACCTGCTCCCAGCCCGAGCTAGCATGTGCCCGAGGAGAAGGAGGAAAAGGCCGAGCTACTTTACCTGGCCGCGCCCACACGCCATCTCCTCCCTCTCCCTCCTTTTCCCTCCTCCTCACGGCTCCCCAGCATCGCCAGATCCGCCCCAAGCCGGCCCGCTTCTTCCCCTTCTTCCTCCCCGACGCCCAGCACCTGCCGCCGGTCGCCGCCAGCACCACCTCGCCTACGTCGTTCCAGCCGGTCAGCGCGACGTGGAGGTGGCCAGGAAGACCGAGGACGCTCCACTGCATCACCCGGTCCATGCCAACGCGAAGAAGGGAGCCCCAGCACCGCCAGATCCTTGCCGTCCCGATGAAACCCTAGCCGCCAGAGCGTCTGCGTCGTCGTCGATCCGCCGCGCTTCTCCTCGATCCGACCACACCAGCCCACCCGCGGTGAGTCCCCTCGACCCCCCTGACATGTTCCGCCTCGCCGTACCGCCCTAGCCCCGCCGTTCGTTTCGTCGAACGTCCACCGTGCGCGCCGCTCGTCGGAGTCTGCAAGTGCTCCACGCCACCTAGCACCTCACCTAGGCCCCAGCCCCTCTCCTAATAGCCCCCTAGCCCGCCGCAGCGGCTCCGCCCCTCAGCGCGCTCGCCCGTGTCCCGGGTTCGACTCCCCGCCCCGCGCCGCGCGCGCGCTGTCGCCAGACACGCCGTCAGTTTCGTCAGAAAATGAGGAAGACGAACAGTGCGTGATGACACTTTGCACTTACCCCCCAACCTTTTTATTCTTAACCCGCGCTCCTAGAGACCCCACTAGTCAGCCGCACTAGCATTTTTTGCAGAAAGCCCCTCTGTTTTCTCAGACCGTAACCCGCGCTCCCGTCACGTCCCACCTGACAGCCTCTGGGGCTAAGCTCCACTGGCACGTGGGCCTCCAGCCGCTGGCCCCGCCTGTCAGCCTTAGTGGGCTAGCCAGAGCCACGCGTGGCCCCAGTCAGCGCAAGGCCCACCCGTCAGCGGCTGAGGCTAGAATTGCCTGGGTAACAAAAGTATTTTCCCGAGTCTGATTTTAATTAAACCTTTTCCAAATTGATTTAAATTCAAATTCAAATCAGATTTAAATAATTTTTAAAATACAAATCCAAATAATACAAGTAATATATGTTTTGGAATCAGGAAAATGTGAGGAATTCAAATATGCCATTCAAAATAATGTTTGAACACTTTAAAATTTCGAGATGATTAAAATTTCAATAAAATGCCCTTTTCCTTAATTAATTAATAACTTTTGTTTTATAACTCCAAATTTGACAAATAATATGTCTAAATCGATCAGCGCGACGAGCCCGTTCTATCTATGCAGTCCTTGTTCTGAATTGAAGCATGCATCATGTTGTTATTAAAAATCTGAACTGTTTATGACAATAAAACTTGGTTAAATAAATAATAAAATGCTTTATTTCTTGTATCCACACCTCACCTTTGCCATGCTACTTTAATGCCATGGAAATTGTGCATCATTCATCATGGCATGTTTGTTTGCTTGTCGCATTTTCATTCATATGCTTGTGCACTTTATTTATGTTGGCCCTTGTTTGTTTGGTTCTTCTTCGAATAGACGCCCAGCAGGAGAATTACCAGGAATCACAGGAGTATTACCCAGATTCATCTCTCGCTTAAAATGAGCTGCCAGGAAAGCACTACCACATGCTTGCATACATACAGTACCTATTGCATCTATCTTATTCTTGCATCATTGAGTCGCGATTGCATTAAATTGAATCCCAAGTACTGCATAGCCTTTACTTTTAAACCCCACCGAAGCTTGTTCCTCCATCCCATGAGCCATTAATACAGGAGTTGTTTGAGCCATGCGAGTCGTAGAAAAGCATGTGTAGGGTATGTGAGTGTCTGAGGAATAACGAGGTACCTAAACAACATAACCTGAGTAGTAATCGGATAACTAATGAAAGAGGCACCGGTGAGCAATATCTGCTATTTGGTTTTTCATGCTCACTGGTGTCCCGTAGGACCCCGAGTACTTGATTCCTGTTCCTTGACTATTCGCACTATCCACATCCGGGAGGCCTTATGGACCCCCCTGAGCTAGAGCTTGATTCATTCTTTTTCTTGGGGCCACAAATTAGTTTGGGGCTTTATTACTATCCTGTACTTATGCCATGTTACTGCTTTATTTAAGATTGTGCGAGGAGCACCTGTACTGTTTTGGATCGTGACACATTTTCGCTGTATCGACAAGCCCAGTCACATTTTCGGGTTCCCAGTCGTTTACCGCCGTCCACACAAACCTTGGGTCCGTCTCGGAGCCGGCCAACTTCGTTACGGGTAGCTTAATGGGGTGGCCCCCTGAAATATTTCTGGATCCTGCGATTGATTTGTCGTGAATGCCTCGTTGGGTTTTGATTTGGTTTTTCCGAGGTTGATCGAATGTGTGTTGCTATTCGTGCACCCCTGCAGGGTAAATCTTGCTGAAAGCCGTGTCCGCAGTTATGGACGACTTGGAGCATAGTTTCTCGATCATAGACAAGTATAACTAAAGTACCGCTTTTAAATTGACTAAGTACTTGACTAGTAAATAGTGCAATACTCATGGAATGGTAAATAAAACTGCCAACGGATGATGGGGGTTGTTCGTCCGCTTCCTCGTCGGTAAGAAAGGAGGAGGATGGATCTGTTATTTATACTGTTATAACTGTCGTTCTTAATTCACGGACTTCCGTCTATCATTGGTTAGGCGGAAGGTTAGCGAGTATCTGTAGAATTGTTAGGTATTATCTTTTGCTGCAATTGCGTCACCCCAGGCTGTGTCCCCTTTAGCGACATAAAGACATGCTGAGTACCCCTAGGGTCTCACACGATAAATTGTTTGATTCAGATGAACAGGTGTACCCGCAAGATGGATACTGGGTGGAAGAGACAGATGATGTTGGCAAAGATCATTTGGTGTAGAGATTCCGGGAACGGGGATCCGTGTGATCTGTGGGCGGGATGTGTTTATTTATGGGGCATCTTATGCCAATTTTCTTCTTATCCGTACTCGGATCTTGTTTTCCGCTTCCGCCGGATACTCTGATGTGTGATGTATGAGGAGATATCCTAAATTATTATATCTATCTAGGACATTTGGATCTTGCCGTATGGCATTGCAATATTTCTATTTCTTTTAGATGGAATGGCTCTGAGGACTGTTGTATGTGGCTGGCATACATACTCATTTGTGTATGTAGTTGATCCCTTCGGCTGCCGATTACGCCGCTCGTTCTTGTCCTGTTGTCTGAAAGTGGTTAGGACGGCCGAAAGGTTTACCGTGAGTGGCCCTGGGCCCCACCATACAATTTTAACCACTTTCGTTCATCCAAGCATTAACTAAGAGCGTAATTCACCGAGGTAGTTACGGGTCTCGAGCATCTTTCCGAATGGATCAGGAAAACAGGGCCAACAGAGGCAGACACGCGCGGCTGCAGGTGTCCTTCAAGCTTGACATGCACACACGCATGCACATCTGCAGGAAACAAGGCACGCGACTGCGGCCAGAGCACGGCGTGCGCCCACACGGCTTCTCCGGGTCGGGTCGAGGCAGACGAGGTGGCAGCAAGGGGAAAACCGCGGCGGTAGGGTGGCTCGGAGGCAGTACCTGGTGATGCGGGCATGGTGGCCGAGGCGAGGAGGTCGAAGGCGGCGGCGGCGGTTGGCAGCCTGCGTGTGGAGCTTGGAGAGGGCCGGCCCTAGCGGTGGTGCCACTTCAGAGACGGCGGGGACGGAGGCCACGTCGCAGAGGATGTAGGACGCGGCGGCGAGGGCTTGAGGCCGAGGGCGGCGGGGTGCGCAGGGCATGGCGGCGGCAGAGCTTGCGAGGAGTTGGGCTCTGGTGCAAACGGAGACGTGCCCGAGGCGGAGAGGCCAACAACGCATGAAGGGGAGGAAGGAGGTCGCTGGTCGTCCGGCTCTAGTGGTGGCCTACGGAGGGAGGCGCCGGCGGCAAGGAGGCGGGGTTGGGCCACAGGACAAGGCCCAGGCGGTGGAGGAGAGACATCGGGGGCGGCGGGGCCTGGCGCTTGCGGCGGCGTGGCAGGAACATGCGAGCGGAGGGAGGAGAGAGGAAGGCGCAGGCGTGTCGGTGGGGCGATGGAACCGAGGGAGGCAGGTGGGCCAGGGCGCGGGAGTGCGGTCCGGTCGGGCGGTGGTAGGCTGGTAGGGTGGGGCCCGGGGTAGGTGGGGCGAGCGGGAAAAGGAAGGGCTAGCGCGTGCGGCGGTGGAAAAATTAGGGAGTGGGCGGTGCGTCTGTGCACTCCAGGAGGGTGGGGCCCGCGCGGTTGGCTGTGGGGTGAGGGCGGGTGGGGGGTTGGTCAGCTGGGTGAGGTAGAGGGAAAAATGGAGGGGTTGGTGAGGTGTCGCGCAGCGATTGGGCGGGGTGAGGTGGAGGGGGCTGGGTAGGAATATAGGGGTATGGTATTTGGTAGAAAAAGGGTTTGGGAATATAGGGGTATGGTATTTGCACTACCCGAGGTGTGCTTCCTCTCTTCTCCTGAGCTATGGGGAGGAAGGGAGCTTCTGGGCGGCTAGGAGAGGAGCGTGGGGGAAACAGGGGAGGTAAATGAGCCCGGGGTAGAGTGTCTGAAAGGAGTGGAGGCTTATAAACCGAGGTGGTATGGTCTATGGTGGACCATGACCATGGGGGAGCAAGGGAGGGAGGTCAAACTAGGGGAGGGTTTTCTAGGGGCAGTGGAGGGGTGGTTCTGGTGGGCTGCAGGTCAGAGAGGAGGAGTGGTAGCAGCTGCAAGACTTTAATTGGCTAGAAAAGGCCTAACCTTGTGTCTCCTTTGCAAAAAACACATGAGACAAGGAGTGAACAGTGACACTACAGTGCACACGACCAGGACTGAGATGCATGGGGGTGGAGGGTTGCTGGTGAAGATTGGTGAGATTTTGTTTTGGGGTTTGGTACCAAAAAGGATAAAAGTTTAATTCTGCCATAAAGGATGATCAAGGGTTATGTCTTGATTTTTGATCTTGACAAATTGAGGTAAGGGTGCTGGTAGATTGGTAGGGTTAATATGCCTCTCTAGGATTTATTTGGGAATTTTCAGAAGATTAGAAGTCCACTTGAATCCATTTATTCAAAAACTGTAGAAGTAGTTTCTAGAGGATCATTTGATGAATTTACATTGGACAAGTGGAGTTTTTCATGTGGGATGATCCCAAATGTGAATACACACTTAGGGTAATTTTCCCAAGATTTATTGAGGCTTAAAAGTATTTAAAACAATTATTATTCCATTTCTGCCATTTAAGAAAATAGGCAAAAAGATATAATAAAGGATCTTAAAAATATTTATTTTTGAGTTGGGAGGATGGGGTGTGATATATGGATCTCAATTGAGCTAAAATTTGGGGAAGTGTTTTGGCAAAAGCCAAACTTTCCTCTGTGGAAGAAGTTTTGGAGGTTTTGCCTATTAAAGGAAATTAAATAGTTTTGGTCCATAATAAATATGGATAATTGTTGATAAATCTTGATGATCAATGTAGAGGATGTAGACAAGGTGTAACAGGCAGTTGCAACCTTGTGATTGGAGAATCCAAGTTGATTTTGGTGAAATACCTTGGATTAAGGATCTAGGGTGATGTTAATTTCATACCATTAAAACCAGGTTGGAACTTGGAGCTCAGAGCTCCCCTTGGGGCATGGGATATATGGATGGATAGACCAAGTTATGTAGATTTAAATGGTGTAGAGGTTTGACCTTGATCCTTCTTGAGATCACCAAGACATGCTTTCAAACTTTGAATAAAATAAGCCTGCCAAAGCAGATTATCAACTAGCCTTCAAAACCTGGTGGGTGTAAATAGCTCAAGGATCCTATTGGATCAAGTGAAGTAGGTAATGATAGACCTATATGAGTAGAACACAACCATGCAAAGAGTTGGTCCATAGAAGGTTGGATGGTGGTGTGAGCTTATACCAAATTAGGCATGTTGACTAGATTTGCAGGGGAAGTTATTTTCGTGCCTGCAAAACCATCAAGAACAAGTCGGTAGGAGGATGATCTATCCAAGGGACAGAGTGGGCCTTGGTATTCCTTAGGATGGTTAACAATATGGTTCAAGTGCATTACCAAAAGTGCACAAGTGTTGAGAAAGGGAGGCATTCAAAAAGGTGATGTTGGAAACAGATTTCCAGACAGCCAAATTTGGCAGAGTTAGGGTTTTTGACTAGAATGGGGGTGGTGATGATTTTGATGGATGGCAAGGTACCAAAGCATCATCAAGTGGTTGATGTTGAAGTGTAGATTGAGTATAAAGTATCCTTGCTTGATATTGGTTTGCATTGTCTTGGAAGCTTCTAGAAGGAAACACTTCAGAATTGATTTTAGTTAAGGGTTTTAGATGATCACTTAATAGCTAAGGATCGGATCGAGATTGTATTCTTCCTTAGGGTGTGATGATTTGGAAACATCTTGATCCTAGTGATGAGCTCCTAGAGTAGCTCATACTATCTCCTAAGCAGACAATTCAAACAGCAGATCAAGGCAACTCATCAGACAACAGATCAAGGCAACTCATCTTACAATCAAACCAACTACTACTAGGGTTACCATCAAGCTTAGCTTGAGGTAAGCGTGGGTGTTTTGAATAGGTTGGAGGTTAATAAGATGAGAGTCTTTGGTATCTCTACCAAGAGTAGCATTCAAATGCTTCAAGAAGAGTTTTTGGGAAACCTAGAGATAAGAATAGTTGGAGGTTCTATCTATAAAACATAAGGAGATTATATTATATATCTCTCCATAGCTTGATTAATAGAAGCTACTAAATAGTTGGTTTGCAAAGGCTTTCTTGGCTCAGGTTTTGAAATGCCAGAACATTTGAGAATATGGAAATTAAGCCAAGACATTGTTGGAAATTAGCTTTTGTCAACTGGTGTTGAGGTAAGGAAGTATATCATCTAATACACATTCATATGCATAAGCATATCCAAACAATAAGAAAACACTTCAGCATTAAACAAGAAAAAGTTTTTGTTCTCCCTGATTTTTGCCTTTTGGACAACTAATCAGGGTTGCTGAAATTGGGATGTTATAGTGTCATTGCATGTGTGTTCTTGTCATAAACCATAGCTAGAGTCATTGCATGTCGGTTCTTTTCATAAACCACATGGATCCACCAGCGTCATTGAATGTTTTTTTTCACAAACCACATATGTATCCACCAGTGTCATTGCATGTGTGTTCTTTTCCTAAACCACATATGAATCCACCAGAGTCATTGCATGTGTTTCCTTTTCATAAACCACGTGGATCCACTAGTGTCATTGCATGTGTGTTCTTTTCATGAACCACAACTACAGTCATTGCATGTCTATTCTTTTCCTAAACCATATGGATCCACTAGAGTCATTGCATGTGTGTTCTTTTCACAAACCACATATGGATCCACTAGTCATTGCATGTGTGTTCTTTTCCTAAACCACATATTGATCCACTAGAGTAACTGCATGTGTGTTCTTTTCATAAACCACATGGATCCACCAGTGTCATTGCATGTGTGTTCTTTTCATGAACCACAGCTAGAGTCATTGCATGTATGTTCTTTTCATAAACCACATTTATCCACTAGAGTCATTGCATGCGTGTTGTTTTCCTAAACCACATATGGATCCACCAGAGTCATTGCATGTGTGTTCTTTTCATAAACCACAGCTAGAGTCATTGCATGTGTTCCTCTTTTCATAAACCACATTGATCCACTAGAGTCATTGCATGTTTGTTATTTTCATAAGCCACATGGATCCACTAGAGTTCAATGCATGCGTGTTCTTTTCATAAACCACATGGATCCACCAGAGTTTGCTACATCTGTGTTCTTTTCTTAAACCACATGGATCTAGCAGTGTCATTGCATGTGTGTTCTTTTCATAAACTACAACTAGAGTCATTGCATGTGTGTTCTTTTCATAAACCACATGGATCCATTAGTGTCATTGCATGTGTGTTCATTTCATAAACCACATGGAGCCACCAGTGTCATTGAATGTGTGTTATTTTCATAAACCACCACTAGAGTCATTGCATGTGTGTTATTTTCTTAAACAATATGCATCCACTAGAGTTGATTGCATTTGTGTTCTTTTCATAAACCACAACTGGAGTCATTGCATTTGTGTTCTTTTCATAAACCACATGGATCCACCATTGTCATTGCATGTGTGTTCTTTTCATAAACCACAACTAGAGTCATTGCATGTGTGTTCTTTTCATAAACCACATGGATCCACCATTGTCATTGCATGTGTGTGTAGGGGTTACGCGTAAGAAAACAATAAAATTTTACCCCACGCCCCCGAACCCCTGAAAGCTGCCAGGACCTATCTATTAGTAATACAGTAACGGAAGGGGCTTTTCGCGAACTTACCATTGAAGACCGAAAAGCGTTGTCATCGCTCATGAGAGCGTGGTTGATGTAGACGAGCCGAAGCCGACCTCAAGGTCATGATGAAGTCCTTGCGCTCCTTCTGGCTCCAACGACTTGAGTCCCTCAAGTACGAAACCTTGCGGGTAGTTACACACATCCGGTGCTTGACGATGACTCCCACTTCCCCGATCCAGCAGCAGTTGCGGAAGTAGAGCTCCCGGATCCGAATCGCGCAGCGCGACGGCGCTCCGCGGTGAAGATGTCTCTCGCTCGCGCAGTCTAGACTTGGGACCACGGTCACGAGAGAGAGGGGGAGAGAGAAAATATCAATTGGAGGTGCTCCCAAAAGTGGGGAGACCTTTATTGATTATTGGTGTATTTTTCTAGGCCAAATACCCCACTATATATAGGGGAGGGGAGGTACTACCTCCCTCAAAGTCCCGGGGTGGGACTAAAGGAGAGGAGGGGGAGGAGGTGGCCGCCGGCCACCTAGTGGGCCCCGTGGGGGGGGGGAGGGGCTAGGCCTAGCTGGCCTCCCCCTTACCCCTTCTCCCTCTCTCCTTTCCCCTAATGGGCCCTCTTCTTCCGGAAATTGGCCCATTAAGCCTTTTTGACCTTTAATTGATTTTCTCTTTATTAAATAATTATGAATAAATGATTAATAAATATTTAACATTCATTCACATATTATTCAACCTCCGTGGCTATGGAACACCTTCCACCTCCACTCCGGACCTCCTCTGGACTTACCGAAACCCTTCCGGTTTTCTCCCTACTCTTCTTCGATGATTCCACCGATCCTATAAACACTCTCTAAGCATCATCAAGCCCTTAAGCGTGATACCCCACGGTTCGGGAACACTCCAGACATGGTCGGGACACTCCCGCACCAATGATCGATAGAGGGACCTGGATGGCCATGTGACCCCTGTGCGTTCCATGAAGACCTATCGTCATTTGAACCGGGACAGTCGTGTCTTATTCCCTTTGTCATTCGATACTTGCATTGCCCGAGATCTAATCAATGACATCACCATGCCGTGTTCAATCTCGTTACTGAACAATGCTACTTGACTCGTTCCAACAAGTGATATCCCTGTGATCAAATCACACGCTGCGCAGCTATTAGATATAACTTCTCCGAGTGGGCCCTTGAGTATCTTCCCATCACATGGACGGACAAATCCTGCTCTTGACATATATTGCCTCTACAGTTTCCTCCGAATACCTGAACACACCTTTATAACCACCGTTTTACTAGATGGCGTTTGATGCTATCTAAGCACTCTCGGGAGACAGTGATTGATATAGCCTCACGGTCTGAGGAATAGTCTACGAGGATCCACTTCTAATCATTGTAACTTGAACTTCATGACATGATCGGGTCACGATGTTTAGGTTGGGTATTGGTTCATCATCTCATTCTCTGAATGATATGACCTCATTTCCAACTGGCATAAATGCCACATGATCAGGAAACTTGATCATCTGTTGACCAATGAACCAGTGACTAGAGTTTCACTGGGAACCCCGGGTTGTTTGTATTTCACACGTGTAGTGATGTTTCCACTCAATACAGTTATAGCATGATATAAAACTTAATCATAAACTATATGAAATATGATAATAGTCCTTAGTACTATTTGTCTCTAGGGCATATTTCCAACAGTCTCCCACTTGCACTAGAGTACAAATACACTAGCTGCATTTTGTTCTCAATCATTGGCACCACATACCCGGTACCCTGAACATGCTTGCTCATGGAAGATGTTGAGTCTTGGGTCTGTACGTTACAGTCCCAAATCCTTTGCAACTTACTAATGTCACCTTGATTGACATTAATACTTTATGATCAGATGATAGCATCTTTGTGTATGTATCGTCGTTATGGCAGCAGAACGAGGCCTGATTCCAGGAGCATACAGTGACGTTTGATCAACCTCGAGGGCTTTCTCATGGGCACTGTGCCTTGGGACACATTGATATCTACACACTTCTATTCTTGTAGACAATTGTTGGGCCTCCAAGTGCCGAGGTTTGTAGAACAGCAACAAGTTTTCCCTTAAGTGGATCACCCAAGGTTTATCGAACTCAGGGAGGAAGTGGTCAAAGGTATTCCCTCTCAAGCAATCCCGCAATCAAGATACAAGAAGTTTCTTGTGTCCCCAACACACCCAATACACTTGTCAGGTGTATAGGTGCACTAGTTGGGCGAAGACATAGTGAAATACAAGTGGAATGAATATAAGATAACGGTGATAGAAAATAGCTTGGTGGCGTGGAAAAGACTAAAGTAAAACTGAAATAAAGATGGAAGCAAACAAACATGTAACAGATCTAGTAGCAAACAATGTATTAATGCTTAGAAACAAGTCCTGGGGATCATACTTTCACTAGTGAACACTCTCATATAAATATATTCTTCTTTATGATACTACGCTGAACTACTCTCCGGTTGGACACTCTAATCGTTGGTAGGGCTATAACAGCACACCTCAAAGTAAACCTTTCCCATCTAGATAACCCCACACTGTCACCTTAAGCACTAGATGAGTCCAAAAAACACCACAATTTTATAAAGACATCCAACTCCAAATATAACTCATAACAAGTATTTGTGATCTCTAGCCTAAGTGCCACCATGGTGCGCACGCTGTCACTTTCACACACATGGGGAGAGCAGAGATCTATTAAAGCACTTGAGTAGCAAGGTAGATCTATAGATTACAAGCTCATGATCACAATATGATCATGCATAGAGAGAGAGAGAGATGAACACATATCTACCGGTAGAGCGATATTATCACTTTGCGGCCCGAAAGTTGGGGTGTACAGGCAACGAGGTACCCAAGTTCCCTGAAATCAGTCGGGATGACTATAGTTGGTGTGCCAAATACTCAGAGGGTCTTTTTCGGCACGAATTCAACTTTACGTTTCAATACAAAAAATCAGGCTAACGGGTGTCAAGTTGGGCCCCCCTGTCAGTTCGTTGTTATGTTGCTCCCGTCGCTTAGGCGGGGTGGCTGTCATGTAGGCTTGCAGCGTTGGCACAGTGGATATGACAACACCCCCTACCCAGTGTATTGACGTGACAAAATAGGGCCCATGTATCGGCGTTATAATTATTTTTTGTTTACTCAGAAGCTAGAACAGCCACTGCCACGCGTCTCTCCTTGGACTTCCGTCCCAATCGTTAACCCCTACCATAAAAGCGCATTGACGGTTCCACCGTTCCCCTGCCTCGTAGAAACCACTCTTCTTCTTCTTGTCATCTACTATCTTCTTCCCGTCTTCTCCTTGCCGCCATGGAAGATCTACCCACTCTAGAGACAAGCTTCACTACCCATGACAACAAGAAGATAGACGTTGTCTACACCAACAAGGAGGAGATAGTGGTGCGTGTCCTAAGGATGTACGAGGGTTGGCTTGGGATAGACGAGGACAAGTTTGTGGGATTAGACCTCGAGTACACCCGGAGCACCCATATGAAGTGAATGAAGTCGCTGTCGTTCAACTTGCCATGCGGAAACACGTCCTCGTCTACCACCTCTCCCGGTTTGTAGATCTGCTCTCTGTAGCTAACCGCTTTTAGGGTTTTCTCCTCTTGTTCTTTATCCACTTGCTCATCTTGCAACTACTGGATTTTACTTAGGACCAAAAAAATTAGGGTTTGCCTATGTCTCAATCGACTAAGATTTTCTTTAGTCTCAATCACCTAAGAAAAGTGCAACCGTAGTTAAAAGAAATGTGCAACTCGTTCAGTCGACTGAGAAATAGCAAAACCGAATAAATAATGACAATACAATGTTGAGAGTCTTGATCTTGCATTTACTAAACTTTTCAAAATTATATTGAGATGATGATCTTGCATTGCCAAAATATTTGTAGTTACAAATTTTGGTGATGACAAACTACATACTTTTAGGACTGACAGGAAATGTCCGGCGCTGCGCCAGTTCCTTGAAAAAAAGGGAATTGTTTTTTGCAGTGTCGACACAACAACTGATTTTTCAAAATTGTATCAAGAGCAAATTATGATTCCTGCGCACAACTGGATCAATATTCAGCGTCTTGTCAAGATCCTAGGGGACAGGAAGAAGGATGGAATGGCATCACTCGCAACTAGAATCCTCGATGAGTCGTATGACACAATGAAGGAAGATTTCCATAAGGATAGGAACGATTTCTGGAACGAGTGGACGTTGTCTGATATAGACCTGAAGTATGCAGCCATAGATGCTTACGTGACCTACCGGCTGTACAAGAAGATCCATTTTTTCAACGTTACCTTGTGTTTTGCCCTATTTGCAAGAGGGAAGACGAGCTTAGGGGAGCCCTTTGTAGAAAATGCCGAATAGCTGAGTTTGAAGTTGAATATGCAAAGAAATTGGCTGCATCTGAAGCAGCTGACAGAGAGGGCTGCAGAAGCAACTGAAAGAGAGCTTGCAGCTGAAGAAGCAGCTGACAAAGAGGCTGCAGCTGAAGCGGCAAACAGAGAGGCGGCATCTTCTAGCGGCAACAATCAGGCCTGTGATGCACCGCTAATTGTGCCACAGGACGCTGAAGATAGGAAAGCCAAGTCAGATGCCATTTGGGACAAAGCAGTTCGTCGGATGTGGAGTACTTGTAATGATGGCAAGAGCGTTGAATTAAATTTTACGTGTCAGTGTTATGTTTTTGTTTGTGGAACTCAGTTAGCTTGCCAAGATGTCTAGCGCATCAAGTGATACTAGTAAAATAAATTTAACCCTCGTTGTGTTATGTTTATGTATGTGTCTTGTAACTTGTCAAGATGGTAGCTTCTTAACTGGCAGTTTGAAACAGTGCCCTTTTCCTCTCTCCCTAAACAGATATGTTTCATTTTTCCCAAATTGGTAGCAAATCTAGAGAAGATTCTCACTTCGATAATTTGTTCCCTTATGGACCTCTTTTTGCCTCCGATCAGGTAGCAAATCTAGAGCAGCAAATCACACCAGGCAGAATACATTCATTCAGAAAACAAAACAAATGTAGATATAGTTGTGCGCAGCTAAATAGGATATAGCGATAGAAAGTAGTAGGTTGCTTAACGGGGTTCGATGCATTCAGCCAGAAATAGGATGCAAGCAAAAATAGAAAATCAAAAGAAGCTGCTTAGCAGCAGCAGCCGTGGCAGATGCAGATACATTCAAGGAGACATCCAACCCATTCATTCGCCAACGCCTCCATCTCCCTCAGGTGCTTCCGCCACTTCTTGCTACCCAGTTTCTTGGACTTGGGGGCCTTGGGCCTGGTTGGAGGCATGCAACCCTCTTTGATGGCCATCCGCTGGAGGTTTCGGAGGTGAATGCCGAGAGCACGGTGCTCAACGATGTAGGCGTTGATGTTCGCGGGCTCGGTCTTGCCGCTTTTGTGGATGCGGGAGCTCGCAGCCTCCGCATGCTTCAGTAAGGTGTTCAAAACGGTGCCACCGGCGGCGCGACTCGTCAAGCAATAGACGCCCCCCTTGCGGAAGTGGCAGCTGTAGTAGGGGGCGCGAGGAAGCCATCGTACTTGCCGGCCCGCAGCCTCCTCAGCACCTGATGAGCCTTGGTGTGAATGGACTCTTCATCGCTGCAGACGTCGCTGCCGGAAACCTATTGGAAGAAAGGGAAAATGGGGGAGTAGATGGTGTAAGAAGATCGAGCAATCAAAATGCGAACAAGCGAATCCTAATAAACCAAGATCTAGCATCCAACGATGGGAACGGTGTTGGATAATTAGGCACAATTTCCATGATTAATTCCAGAATATTAAACATGACAATACAAGCTAAATTTTAAATAGATTAGCCCATTATTTCTAAGAAACGGTAGAAGAACCAGGGGAGGGGAGCAAACCCTAGTTACCTCCGACCATAGGACGTCGATGCTGGTGTCGTAGGGGTTCAGCGGAGCGATGTACTTATCTGGATCGTAGGTGCCCAAGAAGTGCGTGATCTGCTTGTGACCGGCGGGGGCCTCCTCGCCGGCGGGGGGCTCCTCTTCGGTGGCACCGTCGGTAGCTGGGACGGGGGCCTGGACGGGAACGACGGCTGCCATCGATGCCTCTACTAGGACCTGGACAGGGATAGCGGCTGCTTTCAACGCGTCGAGGGGGACCGACGAGGAGACGGGGCCTCCTTGCTGGCGGCCACGGAGGCGACAATGGCCACCTTATCCTCCTTGGCCATCACCGGCACGGACGGGGTATTCTCGGGAGTTTGCGGATGCTGGAGGGATAGTGGAGAGGGTTGCATGGGGACAGTGAGCGAGAGTGGGAGTGGGTGTGCGGAGAGGGGCTCTATAGCTAAGGTGGATAGAAGCAAGGCACGTTTCGTTGCACCACCGTGCAATGCGCCGCGCAGTCGACTACACCGTGCACTGCGACACGCTCATGGTACATCACATTTTTTCCCGGGCCATGCATGGCAGTTCTGTATTGAGCCGCATGCAAAGGGCGCACACACAATTTCTATGTACGAAGTTTGACACGGTCCTAAAATTGGCGATTGAGAGCCACTGCGTAAAAAATGGGATATGTCTTATTAAAATCAAGTGGCAATAAATTACAGCTGTCCATCGACGACCGTGCACTCGATTCCGCATGCGTTGTGGCGTAGTAGTAGCAGTAGTAGGCTTTTTAGACTTGATTAAACCTGACATGACCGCTCGACGACTTTTTCCATGGACGGCATCGTGTTCCTTCTTATAGAAGTCTCGCTGAGGGAGATGTCCATGCTGTCTCGCGCTGTACTGTGAAGGGCACGACGTGTGCAACTATCATCGTTGGATCGCACAGAATCAATGGCTCGTCCGCACGATCCGCGTGACAACTGTGATAACCAATCAGGGAGTAGCAGACAGGGTGAGCACAGATTTGTGCTTCTACGAAAGATAGAGAGGGGGGCAAAACTAAGTAGTACCACACAAAACCAAGCGCGATACTGAGTAGTATAAAAATGGAAAGTGGGTGTCTTGCACAATGAAATACATCGTGACATACATCAAATTATGCCAAGATAGATCCACAAGAGTTCATTGGATGTGTGTTATTCTCATAAACCACTCATAAACCACATAAGGATACACTAGAGTCATTGGATGTGTGTTCTTCTCGCAAACCACATATCACCAGTGTCATTGCATGTGTGTTCTTCCCACAGACCACACATGGATCCACCGATGTCATTGCATGTATGTTCTTCTCACAAACCACACATGGATCCACCAGTGTCATCGCATGTCTGCTCTTTTCATGAACCACGGCTAGAGTCATTGCATGTGTGTTCTTCTCACAGACCACATATCACGGTGTCACTGTATGTCTGCTCTTCCCATGAACCACAGCTAGAGTCATCACATGCATGCTATTTTCATGAACCACAGCTAGACTCATTGGATGTGTGTTCTTCCTACAAACCATATATGAACCACAGCCAGTGTCATTGCATGTGTGTTCTTCTCACAAACCACACATGGATCCACCGGTGTCATTGCATGTCTGCTCTTCTCATTAACCACAGCTAGAGTCATTGCATGTCTGTTCTTCTCACAAACCACACATGGATCCACCAGTGTCATTGCATGTGTGTTCTTCCCATGAACCAAACATGGATCCACGAGTGTCATTGTATGTCTGCTCTTCCCATGAACCACAGTTACAGACATCGCATGCGTGCCCTTTTCACAAACCACAACTAGAGTCATTCCATGTGTGTTCTTCTCACAAACCATATCATGAACCACACCCAGTGTCATTGCATGTGTGTTCTTCTCACAAACCACACATGGATCGATCCACCAGTGTCATTCCATGTCTTCTCTTCCCACAGACCACACATGGATCCACCAGTGTCATCGCATGCGTGTTCTTCCCATGAACCACACATGGATCCACCAGTGTCATTGCATGTCTGCTCTTTTCATGAACCACAGCTAGAGTCATTGGATGTGTGTTCTTCTCACAAACCACACATGGATCTAGTGGCATTGCATGTGTGTTCTTCCCAAAGACCACACATGGATCCACCAGTGTCATTGCATGTCTGTTCTTCTCACAAACCATATCATGAACCACACCCAGTGTCATTGCATGTGTGTTCTTCCCACAGAGCACACATGGATCCACCAGTGTCATTGCATGTGTGTTCTTCTCACAGACCATATCA